>QAXK01000872.1:0-35014 GCA_004335735.1 Chlorella sp. KRBP
CAGCCGCAAGCCCCCCCCCCCCCATGTGTGGCGGCGCACGCACATGTCACTGCTAGGTTGACATCTACATGAAAAAAGCCATTAAGCCGCAGGGAAAGCAGGTCGCAGGGGAAGGAGGTAACCAAGCATTGTTCACGCGTACAGTGTATGCAGTGTCCATGGTGGCGACACGGACGTAATTGGATGGCCGCGAGAGCGAACATATTACATCGGGCGCTCGGGGGAGCTCTCTGACGAGGAGTGCTGTTCCAACAGCTGGCAGTGGCAGCGCGTTAAGGTGAGGAGGTGGCGCGAGGGCCGCATGAAAAGGTTCAAACCAGGCGGTTGGTGGAGAGGGCTGCGCCTTGCGGCGCAGGTGGGCCATGGACAGCAAAAGTGTGCCATAACACTCCTTCAACATGCGCGCAGTTGTGCCACCAGTTCACCAGCCAGCAGTGCGCGGGGGCCCGTGTGGCCCGTCGGAACTGGAAGTCAATGCATGAGCGTGCCAGCCCAATAACACAGAACAAAAAGGAGCGACGCTGGCACATTGCATGGGTATAAAGAAGAAGATCCAAGCTGACGTGAAGGCGATGCATGCGAGGGAAGATATTTCAGTACAAGAAGAAGAGCAAGTTCTGTGCGCGGCAACGAGGGCCATCACATCACGTCATGAGAAATCCACTAGCTGTGCCCCAAGGCTCGCACTCCAAACACGCAACACCATGAAAGCGATCATTGGGTGGGGTGCGCGCAACTGCACACCAGCACTTGGGCAGTTCCAACCCACGCGTTTGTAAACAACTTGCTCACGCAGTAGCAGTACGCAGTTGTGCACTTGAAACCAGAGCGCTTGGCGTGTACATGTGTCCACTCGCAGGAGGTCCAAGGGAGAGCCAAACCCACGCCTTGCTGTGGTGCTGAACACAAGCATTCCAATCGCTGCGCCCAAAGGCTCACTCCTCTTGCCTGCCTGTTTGCTGTGTGCTGTCTCTACCACATCCGGGATGCACCTGACCTGGCCCTAGACCTGGCCCACCATCCGTCATCATCCATCCGTCATCAGTCACAGGTCCTCCGCGTCTTCCTCGAGGTGCAGATCCAAGGCGTTGAGGAACCGGGGCATATGCGTGCCACCAGCCCGGACCTGCCCGTGTCGCTCGTGATGCTGCTGCGATGCGCTCACGAGCAGCGTCCCAGCGATGTTGGTGCTCGCGCTGCTGCCGAGCGCGCTGCCGCCAGGGGCGAAGGCAGTCGCGGGCGTTGCGTGGGCCCTTGGAGACGCAGGGTTCGAGTCCCTGGCCCCACTCGCCGCCGCACCCGCCGCACCCGTCGCAGCAGCGCCGGCGTCGGCCGATGGAGCAGCGCCTCGGCGGTGCTGTGCGGTCGCCCACACGCCGGGCCTGCCGTCGCCAGCTTGCCGAACTGTCGACGCACGCCCCGTGTCTGACGCCTGGCCCGGGTGGTCGCTTGACACGCGTCGAGCGTCGGTGGCGGCTGTCGGGGACGGTGCCGCGCTACTGCTCGAGTTTCCCGTGGCGTGGACAATGGCCGAGCGAATGGCCGTGGCGAGAGAGGCCTGGGATCCCGAGCGGTGCGGCAGCTGCTGCCGCTGCTGCGCGCCTTGCTGCTGGGGCAACCCCGTCCCTCCCTGCCCAGAGACCACTCGCTGGATCGACGATCGCCGCGCCTGTGAGTCCCTGCCTGCGCCGCCGCCATCGCGCACGCCAGCCCACGCCAGGAACGTGCTGTTCGAAGGACTGGTAGGCGATGTACCTGCAGCGGTCGACTCTCGCGTGCCACTTCCCGCCGCCAGCGCCGGCGACCCGCTGCCCTGGCTGCTGCGCTGCACCGACCCAGCCACCTCCGAACTCACGCGCTGACTCGGGCGATTGCTCCTGAGGACCGCCTGATACGACGGCGGCAAAGGCATGCCGAAGTAAAGCGACCCCTCTGGCCCCGCCACCCCACCAGGACTCCCTGGTGTTCCGGCCCTCCAGTCGCCTCCCACAACGCTCCCATCCGCAGCCATGTAGTGCGTCGACGAGGAGTTGGCCGCATCCCTACCTGTCGGGGTGACGGATGACGAATTGTGCAGTCGACCGCCCGTCGAACTCCGCACGCTGCCGTCCCCACCCACAGACGCTCCCGTGCCACCCAACGCCAACCACGAGGACTTGTTGAAGAGGTTGAAGCCGCGGGAGGACACTGAGGCCGCCTCGCCGCTGTCCCGAGGGGCGTGTGAGCGCGAGCGCGAGCCGGGCGGGGCGGGCGAGTAGACGGCAGGAGACTGCGTCCAGCTGCCCAGCTCCTCAATCATCATGTCTTGCGGGTGGGGCATGTGCACCAGCCGGAACGACTTGCGCTGGTCCAGGCCCTGGGGCGGTGGCGCCTGGTAATGCGTGACCACGGCCGCGTTCGCAGGCGGAGCGGTGCAGACGAGGTCGCCGGTGGCAGCGACATCCTCCGCGCGGATCTCGCCCGCGAATATGGACCGGGCCCGTAAGGCGGTTATGGCGGTTGGGCTGGGGCTGTGGCTGAGGGTGGCGTCTGCGCCATGAAGAGCAGTGGCGGTTGCTGCTGCTGCGGCAGCGGCGGTGGCTGCGGCGGTGGCGATGGTGTTTGTGCGTGCGCCCGGTGCCGGGCAAGCAAGGCGGAGCGGAGGGGCTGTGCTGTCCGACGACGTGTGCTTGCTGATGCCGAGGGCAGGGGACTGCGAGGGTGCCTGGCTGCCCAGGCTGCTGAGCCCTGGGGCGTGGTTGGCTAGGGACATTGCCTGCAGCATGAAGTCGCTTGGGCGGTCCCCTAGATGCAGGCTGCCGCGTGGTGCGGCGCCCGCTGCCCTGTTGCCGCCGCCTTGGCTGCTGGCGCCATCCAGCGCGCTGACCTGGCCGGTGCTGCTCCTGCTGCTCGCGCCCTTGCGCCGCTCGCTGGTGTGGCTGCTGCTGCCGGCCAGGGAGAAACGGAGCGGGTTGAAGAACCACTGCAGCGACGTCCGCTTGCGGCTGGCGTTCTCCGACCCGTTCTGCTGCGATGGCGCCGTCCGAGGCCAGTAGTCGGCCCCTGCGTCTGCGCTGCCGGTGGCAGAGCTGCCTCGTGGTGCCTCGCCGTGTTGCCCTGGTGGCGCCACAGTGAAGTGCTGGTCGCTCTTGCCCTTGTTGGCCAGGGCCGCCCACCCAGCAGGCTGTGAAGGGACGCCAATCTGTGTGCTGCGGGTGCCTGTCCGGCCCAGACGCTTGGCGGTGGCGGCAGAGGCGCCAACAGCGGCAGCAGTGCAAGCGCCCGACGCAGCTGCGAGCGCCTCTGCCCAGCTGCCGTGCTCCTGCTGCGTGGGCGAGGACAGCACTGGCAGGGCAGCCTGGCCCAAGAGTAGCAGCTGCTGCTGGTGCGGCTGCCGCGCTCCCACCCGGTGGGTAGAAGCAGCTTCTGCGTAGTGGTGAGGCGGCTTGCCGCTGCCCTTTCCTCCGGCGTGCGCCTGGTGGGCAGTGCGGCTGCTGCCGCTGGCCTGGCGTGGAGGCACGTGGCTTGAGGCCGAGCCCGCACTGCTGCTCACACCCGCCGTGCTGTCCTTGCTGCCGCAGTGCACCACCAAAATACTGGGCCTGGCGCCCCGCCCGCCCGCCCCCGCCACGCCTTGAAGGTGGCCTCCACTCGCGCCGGAGCGCATGTGCGCGTGCGCCAGCGAGAACGCAGGCAGGGGCGTCTGGGAGGTGGAGAAGGGGCTGGCTGGCGGCTCGAGAAACGACAGCGCGTGGCTGCCGCTGTGGTGGTGCGGTGCGTGGTTGGAGGACGATGCGTGGGCCGCCTGTGCGGCCGAGGTGTGCTGTGATCCTCTGCCCCAGGGTGGCGTGGGTGGCCCCTCCTGGCCACATGCCACCATGCCTGCACCGTCTCCAAGCCCGTTGACGAACCGCGCAGCGGGCTGCTGCTGCAGGGTGGGAGCGGAGAAAACCACGTCCTCGCCCGCCTCCTGGCTGCGCTCTTGCTGCTGCGTGTAAGGCGTGGACCGGTGCGCCGGCAGCGGCCCTGAGGGCCGCCGTCCGTCCTGACCGTCGCCCGGCATTGGCCGTGACGCAGAGTCCCAGGATTGCATCACGTTCGCCACAGCATCAGCGCCGCCGGAACGTGCCGGCCCAGCGAGCCGAGCCCTCCGCGCGCCGACTCGCGATGATGGATCGGCGGCCAGGTTGCTGGTGCTGCTGGACAGGGCGGCGGACGCTCCGAGCGCCTCGTCGCTCATCAGCGCGAGCATGAAGGCCGACACCTCCCTGCCCACCCCGTCCGCACTGCTGAGATCGCCAGACGCTGCGGCAGAGGCCAAGTTGGACGTCCGCGGGTGCAGCCGCCTGCCCCCCCCGGTCGCGCCAGCCCAGCCGCCCAGCCCGTCAGCGCCTTGTGCGAGAGGCACCAGGATGCTGCTGCCCGAAGCCGTCACCAGCAGCGCATCACGGTTGGCGCCACTCGTAGCGCTCTTCGCCCGCTGCTCGTGCATGCTCGGGGTGCGCCACATGTCCCTGAGGCCACTCTTCGGCGGCGAAGCACCGGCGTCCCCCGTGGCTGCTGCGGCAGCGGCAGCCCTGACAGGTGAAGGGAGGTCCGGCTCCAGTCTATCCATGGTCCGGCTCCTGCGAAGCGCTGGCTGGATCTCCCCTGCATACACGCCCCCAGGGGCGCCACAGACCTCATCAGATTGCTGCCCTGCCTCGTCGCCTCTGTGGAGATCGCCCCATGTGAGCGCCTTGGCACTCCTGCCTCCCACCGCCGCCTGCAGCGCTGCAGCACCCCGCTCGTGGGCGCTGGTGAGGCTCCTAGACCTTGCCGCTGCCCTTGGAGACGCGGGGTGGCCAGCCACCGCCACAGGGCTGTGTGGTGCGTGCACGGCAGTGCTTGCCGCAAGCAGCGGGGTGCCGGCGTGCAGCGGAGGTGAGTCGGGGCGGACGGAGCAAGAGTCAGGTGTGACGCTAGTCACGGTGTGCTGGGTGGAGTCCCCGCCTGGCGCGGGTGCCTGACCAGCGGTGCGTGGCGCGGCGAGGGGGTCGGTCTCGGCCCCATGGGACACGTTGGGCTGTGGGCCGGTGAACCAAAGCACGCCTCCAAAGCACGGCGCGTACCTGCAGCATTCAGCACACCGCGGCCGCTGAGTGTCGAGAGGGGCCACATCGCGATCCATAGGGGCCACATGAGGCCTGGCGCTTGCCACACGCACAGCCGTCAAAGTGCTGCAGGGTGAGCAGCGGCTTGCTCACCAGGTGAGGAGTGCGAAGAAGACCAGGCCTGCCAGGACTGCAGGCGCATAGTTCATGGTCTTGAGCGTGACTGGGTAGGACGTCGGGAGGCAAAAGACCACCGAGATGAGGCCAATCCAAAGGCAAGACACGGCTCCCAGAGGGCGAGACCACCGGCCCAGCCTGAACGGGCCTGCAGCGGCGGCAACAGGCAGAGAGGGCAGGGCTGGTGGTGAGCGGGGCACATCAGGTGCTTGTCATGGCGGGTGTGGCGCTCCGCGGACTCCACGGTCTGTCGCTCCGTGCTGTTTGCGCACCCCAGCACACCTGGGATGAAGGCGTCTGATCCGTGCGCCAGCCTGAGCGCGATGGGGATGCCGTATGACAGGGACAGCGCCACCACGCTGGTGGCACTGATGGCGTACAGCGTCTGCGGCGTCAAGGTGGCAGGGTACGGGCAGGCGCCAGGTGAGCAAGCATGTGCTGCGATGTGCCAACGGGCATCATGATGTGCCTCCCTAGGTCAGCCATGCCTTGACCCGTCGCCCCGTGCTCACCTGAGCGTCAAAGACGCCTGGCAGGCCAAAGGCAAAGGCCAGTAGCGCCATGCACCAGGTGCCCGCTGCGGGCAGCTTGCTGCCGCTCAGGCGCCGCCAGATGCGCGACCCAGGCATGGCGCCGTCCCGCGAGAAGGCATACACCATCCTGCGCACCATGCACCAGCAGGCCACATCACACACGCGACAGGTCGCAACAAGGACAATGCGTGCGTGCAACGGTGCAGAAACCAAGGCAGCGGTGGCTGGTGGTAGTGCTCGTGCGCTACCTTACCTGCCGTTGGAGGTGACCGAGGTGTAAGCGCAAAAGTACAGACCGATGGCAGGGATGTACAGCAGCGGGAGGCCGCCCTTGCCTGATCCGTACCGCGCCTCAAACACGTCGTACGTGATCTGCGCGCAGCCACGCATATTCGTTGTCGTATATACAGGCATCGCGTTCACCTCGTTCCCACCCCCACCCGGCAACCTGATTGCGCAAAGGTGTTCAAGTGTCGGCCACAGCGCACGCGGCTCACCTGCACCAGCGCGTCGCCGTTCGCCAGGCCCACCTCCATGATGCTGCTCAGCGACTGCATGCTGTACGTGAGGGTGAGCAGCACCCCAAAGCCCAGCACTGAGCAGCCGGCCACGCTCGCCACAATCGCCCAGCTCGCTGCGTGCGCACACGCGCAGACAGGCACACATGTCAAGATCAATAGCCTGCTGCGCAGGCGCTTGCTGCTGTGCAGGTTTCGATTGCGACTGCCCATGATCACCAAGCTGGCGCACTAAGGCCAAAGGCTTTGCATCCGGCGCAGAGCTATGGCCGCGACAGATGTAAAGCTCGACACACACCTGAGTAGTCGGCCTCAATGGTCTCCTCGCTCATGTGGATGCACGAGTCGTACCCCATGATGGTCCACTGGCTCATCAACAGCCCAATCTGCGCGCGTGGTAAGGCAGGTGCAGGTGCACGCGTGAGCCACCAAGCACCACCAAGCGGCGGCACCAGCATCTGTTGCCCGCCGGCGTCTGCAGGCAATCGGGGACCTGTCTACTGCTGCTGTCAAGTGCCTCAGCCGTGGCGCTGGTCAGGTTGTGTTGCCCTGTGCTCACCAGTACGATGTACGAAGGGCTGCTGATGCCCGTGATGTCGCTGTTGGGCGTCCACTTGAACCACACAAAGCTGTTGGAGTTGTGCGTGGGCGCCACCACGAGCAGCGTGGCGCAGAACGCAGCAGCCGCCACGACGTGCCACAGTGCGCTGAAGCTGATGAACGTCTGCGATGGTGTCAAGGCACACAGTGCCCATACGATGTGTGCCAGGGCAACTTTCGCACAGCCACGGGCTGCTGGATTGGGGTCAACTGTGCATCCTCACCGAGGTGCTTTCTTGGTTGATCACGTTGAGAATAGCATGCGATGCCACCAGCGCAGCAAACACCGCCAGCTCCTCGCCCACCGTCATCTCGTACCCGTTTTCACCTGCGCAAGTCATCGAGCATGACGGCGCTTTGAGCAGACAGCCATCACCAGCGGACAGCACCCCTGCATTGCCTGTCCAGGCGCCTCACCGTGGGCGTCCAAGGTGTGCATGGTGACGAGGGCTGCGATGAACCTGGCCAGCGTGACTTCAAGGGAGGCCGTGAAGGCCACCTGGCCCAGCAGGTTGAACCAACCCGTGAGCCAGCACATCTTGGTGCGCCACCTGCCATGGCACCACACCACAGCACACCACGGGCACACGAAAGCCTTTGGTTCTTGACTGCCCACAGGTCAGCACTTGTCACACTGCAGCCGTGCATGCCAGCCACCATGTGCCGCAGCTCTGGCAGGCGTGGCGGTGCTCACCTCGGGGGCGACAGCACGAACGCAAAGTAGTAGAGCCCGCCCGTGGTGGGGAAGGCAGAGACCAGCTCCCCCAAGCAGGCGGCCACACAGAGGGAGAAGAGGGCAGTGGCCAGCCAGCCCCAGATGACCACCACTGGCCCGCCGTACAGCAGGCCCGTGGACGCGTAGGACTCTGCAGTGGTGTGCACGTGCGCTTGCAGTGCACGCTTAGGTCTGGCAGTTGCGCCCTCTTCACACACTGGCTGGCGGTGCAAGTGCCACACTCACGGGCCACGGCGAAGAACGAGAGCACGCTGAGGCTGCATCCCGCGTTGTTGAGGAAGGTCATGCTGCGCCGCAGCTCCTGCTTGTAGCCCATCTGCGCCGCAGCACATTGCATGGCAGGATCCAACAGGTGTGTGCACGTTCAAGCTGGCTGGGGATGAAGAACACGCATTCGCTTCCTTGGTGTACGCACCATGTACAGCTTGAGCTCGTCCCAACGCCCACGCCGCGCATACGTCCCCCGCGTCGCTGGTGCCGCCTCGCCACCGCCGCCTTTGTGCCTGCCTGGCCGCTTGCTCTGGGCTCTTCTGAGGGAGGCGACGGCGGAGCCGCCACCGCGCGGCTTGGCAGCGGCCGCCGCGCCTGGCCCAGGGCCGGGCCCCCATTGCCCGGCTTTGCTCATTGACTCAAGCGTTCAGCTCGCATGGATGGCGCTGCAGAGAGTCCTGCATGGCCTGCGAGCGCGAGTGGCCAGGCGACATCGGTGTGGGGAAGTGTGGCGGTGTGAAGCGCCTGGCCACCTGACCACCGGACGCGCTGCAGCATGCAAGGAGGCAGGCACGATGCGCGCTGCTCGCTGCGGGGCTTCCTCTGCGTTCCGCACCTCGCGCCGACCAGACGTACTAGCTGGCATCCCGCGAGCACGCGTGCAACGGCGGCTCTCAGAGACCAAGCGCGCAAGCTCACTGCTGTACGCTGGCTGACCAAGCTGCTTAGCGCTCCCTGCTGCTCGGCCGTCCTGCTCTCATCAAGACTCCGCAGTAGATGCAGTAGAGTCCGCTGGACGCGCAGGCGAGGGGTCTAATGCTAGGCGAGTCGCTCTACCAGCTGGTGGTTCACCGTGTCTGCGTCTTGCGTTCCCGCCACCGTTGGGCCTGTGGGCGATGGGGCGGCCCATTTTGAGATGGTGTCCGTAGGTCATCGCGGTCGAAACAAGCAAGAAGAGACAGCAGCAGGGGGCATCACACTTTGCATCACCATCAAATCGCATCACGGACGTCTGGGCCAGGCGGTCCACCGCCGCGCGCATCTCCACTCGCATTCCCTCAAGGCATTGCTGCACCTCCTGCATTGGCAGGTATTCGCATTCTGCAGGTGCTTCCTGCGCTCCTGCTGTGCATGCCATGCTTGCCCATGGCCTAGGGCAGCCAAACCTGACCCATCGCGCCGGCTCCCACCGGCCACAAACGCTCCAAGCCCGCACGTCGCCGCACATGCTCTGCACACACACACAGCCACGCTTCATCGGCGCACCCGCCAGCACGTCGATGCGCGCGTAAGGGGGAGGAGCGCCGAGCCGCAGCCTCGCCGCTCCCTCCCCCGCCCCTCCTAGCTCCTCAAGCGAGGCCCGCCAGCCAGGGGCATCCCGCAGAGAGATGCAGCCTGCGGGCGGTGGCGGCTTCAAGTTCAAGGTCAAGGTGAAGGGCGCGGGTGGCGAGAGCTCCTCGGCCCCACCACCTCAGCAGCCAGGGGCCTACCCGCAGCCCTACGCGCAGCAGCAGTATGGCGCGCCTCCGGGCAACGGCTACGGCGACCCGCTGGGCCTGAAGCGCCAGCGGGAGGAGCTGCCCACCAGCACGCCCGTCCTCGCCGGCGCTTATGGGGGCTCTGGCCCACAGGCCAAGCGCGCGCACCTGGGCGATGGGGGCTACAGCCAGCCGGCCCCTCCGCCACAGGCCTTCGCGTCGCACGGAGGCGGTGTGCCTCTGCCTGCGCCCAGCGCGGCTGGCGCAGCTCGCCCCACGCTCAAGCTCAAGGTCAGGACCCCATCCAGCGCCCTGGGCAGCACGCCATCGCTGGACCCGGGGATGCTGCAGACGCCCGGGGGCTCGGCGCTGTATGGACGGCCTCCTGCGGGACCCTCGCGCCAGCCTGCGATCGGGGGCCAGCACCACCTTGCAGCAGGCCCAGCGAACGTGTACCAACAGCAGCAGCAACACCAGCAGCACTACGCTCCTTATGGGCAGCAGCAGCAGCCGATGCACGGCCTCGCAGGCGCTGGGGCAGGAGGAGGCGCGTGGGGTGCGTCTCCTTTCGCGCCAGAGAGCGGCCGGCAGGTCAACAGGAGGGACCTGGAGCGCGAGCAGAAGGCCAAGGAGCGGGAGCAGGTGGGTGGCTGCTTTCCTTTGTTGGCGGGTCTCGTTCTTGTGACTCCCATCGAGTGCAGCAAGCCAAGCGAGCGCGTGCGCATGCGGCCACGCATCATCGGGTGCAGGCGAAGCAGGAGCGTGAGGAGCAGAAGCAGAGGGAGAAGGAGGAGGCCGCTGAGCGCAAGCGCGAGGCGCAGAAGCAGGACCAGCTGGCAGCAGTCATGGGCGCAGCGTTCGGTGTGGGCAGGCAGTCCAGCGCCAAGGTCAAGATCAAGTTCAAGGCGCCATCCGCCGGTGGGGCACCTGCGCCGGGCGGCATGGGCCCCCCGCCGGGACGCATGCCGTCCCTGGCGACGGGCGGCCCCTCGCTGCAGCACCACCAACAGCAGCAGCAGCAGCCCAGCAGCTCCATGCACCCGCCTCAGCACGACCTCAACGGCGCAGCAGGCTGGGGTGGGGCAGCAGGTGCACCCGCGCCCACGCCCAGCTCCGGCTCGGTGCCCCGCTCCTCCACCTCGATCCGCATCAAGGTGGGCGGCATGGGCGCTGCCAGGCCCAGCGGCGCGCTGCCCACACCCAGCTCCGGCGGCATGCTCGACGGCATCCCCATGCAGCCCATGATGCCCTACACGGGCACGCAGCCGCACGAGCAGCAGCAACAGCAGCAGCAGCAAAAGCAGCAGAAGCAGCAGGCCTTCGATGCTGCCGCCGCCACCCTCAACTCCATCCTACAGGGCGCCTCTGCGGGCCCAGGCGCACCTGACACTGACGCCGCCACAGCCGCAGCATTAGACGGCATCCTGCAGCGGCACCCCAGCAGCGCACCCAAGCTCAAACTCAAACCCAAGATCAAGGCGCCGGGCATCGCAGCAAGCCCTGGCACCGGCAGCCTGCCCCCCGCCAAGCGCCTCAAGCACCAGGAGGGCGCTGCGTCCGGTGCAAGCACACCCACCGCAGCGGGCGCGCAGCAGCCGGCCAGCAAGAAGGCGGTCGGCGGGACGCCCCCTGCGGCGGCCATGCCGCGGCCGGCCAAGCTGGAGCGGCTGGTGGCCCTGTTCGACAAGGTGCTGGATGGCGTGGCCAAGAAGGACGAGGGGCAGAACAGTGTGTTCAAGCGGCCCGTCACGGACGAAGTGGTGAGCGACTGTGCACTGCCTTTGTGTGTGTGGGGGGGGTCGCGAGCAGCTGCCCTCGCTCAGTTACTCAGCGCGCATCCGGGGCTCGGTGACTGGCAGAGGGCATGACAGGGGCAGCGCTGAGGACACCAGGTCAAAGAGTGGCTGCGCTGTTTGCGGAGGGTCATGCACGTGTTGTGTCCTTGTGGCGCACCCTCAGGCCCCCGGCTACAGCGCCGTGGTCAAGGAGCCCATGTGCTTTGACACGATGCGGGAGAAGCTGCGCACCAACCAGTACACGACCTGGGCTGCTTTCGAGTACGACATGGCACTGGTCTTTGACAACGCACAGGCCTATAACCCGGCAGGTGAGGACGGGCGGAGGGGGCTGCATGGCAACAGGGCGGTCACTGTTCGCGCAGCGCGCGGCACAGCGGGGGGCAGGGGCCGCGGTTTGAGCAGGGTGGCACTGTACCCCTTGTCAGCCTCAGGGCGGCCTGCTGACTGACACTGTGTGCGGCGCTGGCATGCCAGCAGTGCACGCCAGCAGTGCGTGTGAGGTACAGGCTCCTGTGGTGACTGCCCGGTGGTCCCCGCGCAGGCTCCTTCATCCACCACCACGCCGCGTACTTGCGGGACGTGGCGGCCAAGTACGCAGGGGAGGCCAAGCGGGGAAACACCAACTTCAGGTACGCGGCGAACAGGCAGGCCAGGGAACCAAGCACCATGCAGCACCATGCAGCACCCAGATGGCTGGCTACCCGTCGGCACCAAGCATATGCTTGCAGCTGCAGTCAGTGCGTGTACGCGCTGCACCAGAGCGTCCCCAGTGGTCCACACAGCAGCTCAAGCAGGCAGCGTGCATGCGTCGCACAGGGCAGGGCGTCCTCAGGGCTGCACGCCACGTCCTCCAGCCTTGCTCACGCTGGCTGCATGCTGGTGGCGTTGGGTGCGTGTGCGTGTGTGTGTGCAGGGGCGTGGCTGCAGGCATCACGCGCCGCTACATGGCCATCTGGAGCAAGGAGCACCCCAACACCATCCCGCCCACAGCCGCCTCCAACGCCGCGGCAAAGGCCGCCGCCGTCGCCGCCGCTGCGGCAGAAGCGACGGAAGGTGCGTTGTTCCTTGGACATTGCCAGTGGTGACTCAGGGACCGAGTTGTGGCTTGTGCTCGCAGCAGCATGCGTCCAGTTGTGTCGAGATGGCTCAGCGCTATGTGAGGGAGGGGGGCCCTGTGCAGGCATGCGCGCGAGCACTGGGGCCATGTGTATGCACGCACGCAGCTTGCCATCCAGCAAGCAGGGTGTTGCTCACTCCGCCCGCTCCTGCCTGTTGTGTGTGTCGCAGCGCTGCGTGGCCCTGGTGCGGCTCAGGCCGGCAAGGAGCGGCACGCGGTCATGGGCAGCTCACAGGTGAGGGCTGTGCCTTGGTCTCTGTATGGAATTGTGACACCTCTGGGCAGCTCGCAGGCGAGGGTTTCTGTTTGGACACCTCTCCTGTCTGCGGGCACACCAGACGTCCCGCAGCGCAGGGCCAGGCACGGGAGCACTTGCATCATGCACACACGCGCGTGTGTGTTGATTGAGCTTTGCATCTAGAGCAGCCAAATGATGAGCGAAGACAGAGATGACTCACTGCTCACAAGCATGCACGCGTGTGCGCGTATTTGTGCGTGTGTGTGCGCAGGCGTATGGGCGCGGGCACCGCCAGCACGCCAACGTGTCGTACGCCGTGGACCTGGACGAGCAGCGGCCCAGCGTGAGGCAGGGCACGCGTGGCGGGCGCGGCGGCAGGCGCGGGGGCGCGTACGGCTCGGCGCACTCGCACGCCGCCATGCGCATGGCCGCCCGCACGGCGGACCCGGACACGCGGCGCATGGCGGCGGTCTACGTGCGGCGCAGCCATGAGGAGGACCTGCGGGACACCTACACCTTGCCCGCCAACCACACGGTGAGGGGGCTGGCTTGTGTGGGAGGGCTTGCAATGCACGAGCCGGCACCGCGTCAGATTGGGTACAACACGCAAAACAGCTTCATGGTGGCTCACGTGGGGCGGGACCTGCTTTTTGTGGCCGCGCAGTGAGACGTTTCTCTTTCGGCTGCCTGTCGCAATGTGGCCCGTGTGCAAAGCATCAAGCCGTGTGTCCTCGTGTGCGTGTGCGCGTGCACCTGCGCAGATCCTGCCCGTGGCCAACTGGCGTGGCCTGGCTGGCGGCGCCAACGTGGAAGGCACCGAGTTTGGCTCGGGCATGTTTGCCCTGCGCTGCCTGTGGCCCGGTGCCATCCCCGCCCCCGCCGCACCACCCGGCTCAGCGGGCGCACCCGACCGCAGCAACTTCAACGGCAACGGCCTGCCGCTCGACGCCTACACGCGCAGCGTGGCGCGGTTCGTGCGGGGCTGGCACCCGGCGCTGCGCCGCGCGGTGCTGGCGGACCGTGTGGTGCCGTGCGTGGCGGTGGAGGATGGGCAGCTGCGGCCGCAGCCAGCAGCAGCGGGGAGCAAGGGGGCTCCGGGGGCGAGTGTGGGGTCAGGCGCACCACCCTCTGGGGCGTCAGAAGCACCTGGAGGAGGAGGTGGGAGCCAAGGGGGGCAGCAGCAAGGAGCTGGGACTTCAGGTGGCGGGGCGGGGGCTGGTGCAGGGCCTCCCTCTCGTGCCACGCCGTTTGGTCATATGGCCTCGCTTCCCGCTGGTGGTGGGGCTGGGGCTGGGGCGGGAGGTGTGCAGCCCTTGCGGCCCTCCCCGCAGCCGCAGCAGCAGATACAGCCCTCGCAGCAACAGCAAGCGGCATACCCTGGGGCCACACAGGCTCCGCAGCAGGGCGTCGGGGCTGCCGAGCCGCAGCGACAGCAGCAGGCGGCGCGGGTGCAGCAGTCTACGCCTCCGCAGCAGCAGCAGCAGCAGCAGCAGCTCGTCACGCAGGAGACCATTGTGGTTGACGATGACGACGGGTCGCCGTTGCCTGACTTGCCGCCTGCCACGCCCTGACGATTGGCAATGCGTTGGCAAAGAGCATTCCCATGACGCAACGTGACACCCTGGACAGCAGCAGCCATTGGTTGTGCACCTCGTGACCCAAGGTTCGGCCCGCCCTCATCCCTGGCCGGGCCGAACCATCAGTGCAGAACCCGCGCAATTTGTGGAGTAGTTGGATGAAGCATTAAGTCGCACAAGGCCAGTCCTCGCTCGCGAATGGCTCGAGTCGGGCCGCAAGCGGGCGAAGAGGATGGGAGTGCCTCTGGCGTGGCAGTGCGCGTCGCAGTCAGGTGCGTGCAGCAATGCAGCAGCTGGATTGTCCCTATGCGTCGCGCCTTTCCCCAGCCTGTGGTGAGGCGTTGATGCGCGCGCAGGGTCCGACCCCTGGTGGAGCGCGAACTTCAGGCAGGCGCGTCGCCTTGCATCGCCGTCAACGACAAGAGCGTGGTGCTGGGACGCGACAGGCGCTTGACCTTCGACCACGCGTTCGACGGAGCGGCGGAGCAGGTGCGCGCTCGCCATCGGGTGGAGGGCACTTTGTGACTCACAAAGTGCCCTCGGAGTCCGTGCAAGCGCACGCAAAGAGCCCGCAAATGCGCCCATCATCACGCAGGCGGACATATTCCACGAATGCGTCATGCCGCTGGTGGACTCCTTCCTCTCCGGCTACAACACGACCGTGCTCGCGTACGGCCAGACGGGCTCCGGGTGCGTCCTTGCACACGGTCTTGCGCAGCGCTCGCACACTGCTCAAACAGCTGTCTCACTTGCCAATGTGATGATTTGCATGACCGCCCGCAACCGCTGATGCTGCCCGTACCCGAACTCGTGGGACGTTTGTGCATCCCCAACAGGAAGACGTACACCATGGGCCTGGACCCAGCGGCCATGCTCTCAGCAGCACCGGGCATCCCAGAGGACTGCAGCACGCAGGGCATGACTCCGCGAGTGGTGCACTGCGTGTTTGACGCCTTGGCGACGCTGGGGCACAGTGCGGGCGGCGCCCCGCTCACCGTCAGCGTCAGCCTGCTGGAGATCTACAATGAGGACGTGCGTGACCTGCTGGCACCGCCGGGGAGCACCATGGCCAGCCCAGCCTCCAAGGTGATCGATGAGCTGTTTCGTACCACAAGGGCAGGCGACCTGTGACCACCTGCGCTAGCAAACCTGTGCCAGCAAACCTCCAGTGATGTGCCTTGTCCGTACGCGCAGATGCACTTGGCGGTGCGGGAGGGTCCGGACGGTAGCGTCAGCGTGCAGGGTGCCCGTGAGGTGGTGGTGCGCAGCGCCGTGGAGCTGCTGTGCCTGCTGGGTGACGCCCTGGCTGCCAGGTGCGACGCAACACGACTACATGTGTTTAACGGGTGGCGGGAGGGAGGGAGCAAGCCGCTGTGTGCCTACCAGTACGGGTGGCAGACATGGTTGTACAACCCGCCTGCTGCTCACGTGCACGCCCGTGCTGCAGGTCCATGGGGTGCACGAGCATGAACGAGGCGTCCAGCCGCTCCCATGCCATCTGCACCATCATGCTGCGTCAGGCGGCTCCCCAGCCCAGCGGCAGCAACAACAGCAACAGCCCCGCCAACACTACAGACAATGCCGCCGGTGCTGCCTGTGAGGGAGGCGAGTGCCCGCCGCTGCCTGCCGAGCACCGGCCCAGCACGCCAGGCCACGGTTGGGCAGGGAACCCTAGCAGTGGCCAGGAGGCGCCGGGCCCCTTGGTGGCCAAGATGCACTTGGTTGACCTGGCGGGGAGCGAGCGCACCAAGCGCACCAACTCGTACGCGCACCTGCTCAAGGCGGCAAGCGCCAGCCCGCCCTGGATGGCGGCGGGGGCGGCGGCGGCACGGTTCCGGGAGGCGGTCAACATCAACCAGGCAAGAGCGGCGTCGCGACGTGGCCACCTGCTGTCTGTCACACTGTGCAGTCACCTGCTGGCCTGCACGCACCAACCTGGTGCTGGTGCTGCTCCTGCTGCAGCTGCTATGCGAGTGTGTGTGCCGTGCTTGGCGCATGCTGTGGGACTGCAGGGTCTGCTTGCGCTTGGCAACGTGATCAGCGCCCTGGGGGACAAGCGGCGGGCCGCCGGCGTGACGCACGTGCCGTACCGTGACTCAAAGCTCACGCGCCTGCTGCAGGTCAGACAGTGTGCGCGGCACTAGCCCAGTACTGGTCGCATGTCATTCAGTGTCAGTGTGCGCGGCACTAGCCCAGCACTTAAATGTCAATCAGTAATGTGGCTCCAAGCTCACTCTGCCTATTGCAGGTGCGTGGGGGCAGACCCCACTCCTGCTGAACCTTGCGACCATGATTGCGCTCCCTGGCGTGCGGCGGCTGTGTGCTCTGCTGTCCCCACGCAGGACGCTCTGGGCGGCAACAGCCAGACGCTGCTGCTGGCGTGCGTGAGCCCCGCGGACGACTCACTGGAGGAGTCCCTGTCCACGCTCAAGTACGCGCACCGCGCGCGCAACATCCGCAACCGGCCGCTGCCCTGGTCGGCCAACCAGCTGGCCAGCAAGCAGGAGCTGAGCGACGCCCTGGTGCTGGTCAGCCAGCAGAGGGACGTGCTGGCACTGCAGGTGCGCCACACTCTAGCTCGTCTCAAGGCCACGGCATCACACGCAGCAGCAGCAGCAGCAGCGTCGCGTCCTGGACCGCTGGTCACTGACACGTGAATGATCTGGCTGCGTTGTCGACCTGGCTGACACTCTTCGGTGCTTCTTGTCGGCTTGCAGGTGTCCTTGGTCCGTGGCCTGGTGGGCCGCCTGGGCTGCGTGGTGCTTCCCTCCACAGGTGACAGTGGCACGCAGCCCTCTGCCAAGAACAGCAGCCACGCCAGCATGGCGGGGATGGGTCCCGTGGCCAGCGGCGTGGCAAAAGGCATGTTTGAGGACATGGCCAAGGTGTTGGAGTGCGCCACCAGCGACCTGACCAACACGGCGCGCTGCGCCTCTGCACTGGACCACCTGACTGCGGCACAGGTGCGCCACCATCCTATTGCTTCACCGCAGCGGGTTCGTTGCTCTGTGTGGTGTGTACCTGCCAACAAGGCTTGCCTTGAGGTCTTGTGCGTGGCCACCTGTTGGAGCGCAGGTGCGGCTCATGGCTGCCGCCGCCGCCAGCACCCACGGCATTTCACTCACCATGGCTGACATCAGCAGCCCTGCCGACAACGAACGTGACTCAGCGGCTGCGGGCAGCACGGCCCCTAGCAGGGGAGAGGATGGGCAGGAGCGTGCTGACGCCAGCGGTGCAGGTGCCAGTGAGGAGGTGGTGCAGGCGGTGCGGTCTCAGCTGCGCAAGGCGGAGGCTGACCTGGCGACGGCACGCGAGGACCTGGAGCTTGATGAAAAGATTTTTGCGGAGCAGCAGCGCGAGCTCAAGAAGGCGCAGGAGAGCGTGGCGCGGCTGCAGCAGCAGCTCAAGGAGCGGGCCGACCAGCCACATGGCGCCAGCGCATGGAGCCAGGGGCATGCAGGGGGCGAGGGCGTGCGTGGAGGGGCGGTGGTTGCGGACAATGGCGGCGTGCCGAGGCGTGCCACCAAGGGCGACGCGGTGGTGGTTATCACCGAGGGCGACGGGGGGATGTTGGGTGTGGCGGCGGCGCGGGTTCGCGCGAGTGGGACAGTGGACGGTGCGGTGGTCAGTCGGCAGGTGCAAGGCAAGCGGGTGGGCAGCGAGGGAGGCGGTGATGGTGACGGGGAGGAGCAGCAGCAGCTGGATGCGTCGCGGGATGCTCAGCTCGAGCTAATGGCCCTGATGGAGCCATCCGCGCTCGACGACGAGGGTCCTGTGGGGCGCGATGCGGGCGAGGGCAGCGCGGAGCAGGGTGGGCCTGTCCGCGAAACGCAAGAGGGCTCGATGGGCGGCGACGGCGCGAGACTGACAAGCGGCGGTCTGTTGGAAGAGGAGGAGGAGGACGTGCTGCTGGGTGGCTTGTCAGGCAGCTCTGGCAGCGACGACGAGGGCGCTGGTGATGATGTGGGCAGCAGCGAGGGCGACGAGGACGCCGCCGAGGGCAGTCGCGGGGAGGGAGGCAAGGAACGGCGGCGCACGGAGAAGCGGCAGCAGCAGCCGGCTCGCCGCAAGGTGCCTCGCAGCCCGGCGCTGCTGCTGGACGCTGAGCATCATGGCCTTGCGGCTGAGCTTGCGATGGTGGCGGCGCAGCGCGACGCGTTGGAGCAGGAGCGGTCGGCGCTTGAGCAGGCGGCGCAGCAGCAGCAGCTGAACTTTGAGACGGTTCGCGAGGTGCTGGAGGGACGGATGAGGCAGCTGTCCACCTCCATCTCGTCGCAGGAGGCGCTGATCGAGGCGCTGACGGCGGCGGAAGCGCAGGCCCGGCAGCTCAACGCCGTGTGCATGGTGAGCGGGCGATTGCGTGCGTTGCTGTCCTGCAGGTAGTGTTCGCAGGCGTTCGACTCAAACTCGCCCATGATGAGGACTCCGTGCTCTGCAGGAGCGCATGGCACAGCTGGAGTCTCAGATTGGCGAGCGGGAGGAGGAGGTCCGGTCGCTTCGCGTGGCGATGGCGGAGCTCGAGAACGACCTCACGACGCGCAGCGTGGAGGAACGTGAGGCACTTCGGGCGCGCTGCCAGGAGGACATCACGCGCGCGCAGCAGCAGGTGCGTCCTCGTGCTTCCGGCAGTCCCGCTGAGCGCGCGCGGCGCAGGTGCTTGTCCTAAACTAAGTTCGCTGCCGAGGCGTATGCCGCGCAGATCTCGACGCTGCGGAGGGCGCTGCACGACGCGCGCGTGCAAAAGGCTGACCGCGACGCTCAGCGTTCGACAGCGCGTGTCCACCTCCTGGAGCAGGAGCTGCGCGTGCTGCGGGCTGAACAGGTGCGCCCCGCCGCCGACGACCCCGCCGCCGCAGTCTGCGGCTCGGCTTGCGTGTGCTCGGGAGCAAGGACTACACGGGCGACAACTGTGCACTTGCGCGCCGCGCTGGCTGCAGGAGAGCCTGAGGCGCCGACTGACGGAGCGCATCACTGCACACGAGCGGCAGAACCGGTCGCACAGCCAGGAGATGGCGCTGCTGCGGCGCGCGGCCTTCACCGCGCAGAAGCGGCTCATCACGCTCATCGAGGAGAACCGAGTGCACAAGGCCCTCGCCAAGGTGCGCGCCATCCCCTCGTTGCGTGCATTCGGACCCGTCCGCCTCGCTCCAGCTCCCCAGCCCTGCACCCTCCGGTCTCCACTTCACGCAACTGCCCTCTCCTTGCCCCTTCACCTACAGGTTAAGGGGGACGAGGCAGTGTCAGCACAGAAGCGCGTGCGGCAGCTGCAGCAGGAGCTCGACACCTTGAGGTCCAGCTCTCCCGTCTCCTCCCGCATGTCCTCTCGCGCCGCCACCCCTGGCCCGCCTGCACCATCACGAAACCCCAACGCGGCCCACAACGACCCACAGCAGCTGCAGCGGAGCGGCAGCGCCCACCAGCACCGCCAGCAGCAGCAGATGCTGCCGCCGTGGCAATACAGCACGCACAGCACACGCATGGGCGGCAGCATGGCCTCGCCGCAGACGCTGGCCGCAGCCGTGGCGGCCTCCCTCGCCTACCCGCCCACGAGCACCTCCTTCCACGCCTGCAGCCCACAGAGGGCGGACCGCAGCAGCAGCGCTCAGCACTACGGCGCCGCTGCCATATCTCCACGAGGCCAGCACGAGGCTCACTCGACCCACCACCACGCAGCCGCCAGCCCCGCGCGCAAGCTGTCTAGCCACCCGCTGTTCGACAACCGCCAGCAGTGGGGCAGCGGCGTTGGCGTTGGCGTTGGCGTTGGCGGCGACGCTGGCGTGGAGGACGACGACGGGCAGCAGGTGGTGGAGGACGGGGAGGCGGTGCGGCAGCTCATCGACCAGCACGTGCGCACTCTCGGCGCCAAGTCAGCGGCGGGGCAGCGCATCCAGCGGCTGACTCAGCGCCAGGCGCAGCTGGAGCAGGCACGCTGCGACCTGGAAGGCGTCAGGGGCCAGCTGCTGGGTGCCATGGCCATCGCGCGCACGCTGCCTCAGGCGTCGACGGGCAGTGCTGTGCCATACACGGGAGACTGCATGCCGACGGGCGGTAGGGGCGCTACCAGGCCACACAACAGCCGGTATGCGAGCGCGGATGATGACGAGGAAGAGGAGGAGGGGCATCAGGCGCAGCGTGGTGGTGGCGTGGGCGTGGAAGGGGAGGAGCCGGCGGGGGCTCAGCTGCAGCGGCTGCAGCAGCAGTTGTCTGACGTGGAGGAGCAGTTGGACGCGGTCGGCGCTGACGTGGCGTACGTGGATGGCGTGCTGCGCGACATGTCCAAGGTGGTACAGCGGGCAGAGGGGTGCGGGCTGGAGCTGCGCAGGCGGCTGGCGAGGATGGGCCCGGAGAGGACGCGTGCGGCACTGCACATGGCCATTGACGCTCTGGCAGCCGCCCGACAGCAGCAGCAGCAACCCACCGCCGCTGCGGCCACCACAGCAGCGCCCTTGGTAGCTGTGACGGCATCCATGCCTCAACCAGCCACGCAGGCTGTTGGGCTGCAGGGTACGTCGTCGCTGCCGCTGCCGCAGCACCCCCTGCCGACGGTCACCGAAGCTGCTGCCCCGGTCCCTCAAGGCACTTCGCCGCGTGCCGCCACTCCTTTTGCCATTCCTAGCGCAATGGCCCCCATCCCACTCACCGCAGAAAGAGAGTCCCAGCCGCGGCCAAGGCCCCTGCAGTGCCCACCCAGCCCGCAGCAGCTGCCCCGCACGTCAGGCGAGCTGCGGTGGCAAAAGTCGGAAGAGGTCTGTGCCCACCCGCACAGCCAGCCGCTACGCAGCCTGTCGCCGCGTGGGGGCCGCCTGGCCAGCCCCCGTGCCAGCCCCAACCGCTCCCCTGCGCGCCGTGACGACGTCCTGCCGCCGGCAACCGCCTCCCTGCCCGCACGCCTCACCATCCCGGACGGCATCCGTGACAGCCAGCTGGCGCAGTCCACCACTGACAGCAGCTGCAACGGGCAGCAGCTTGGCGCTTCCCATGGCTCGCTGCCGCACGAGCATCAGCCTGCCGCGCCAGACGCTGGCAACCTCAGGCACAGCCTGTTCCTCGTCAATGGCTCCCTCACCTACACGACGGTCACATCCATGCTGGCCACTGGCACGCCCAAGGGCGACCAGCGGCCCCCCGCCCACCTGCTGGCCGTTTCGGGGGCAGAGCTGCCGGCCATGATAGGCCCCCATGCAGGGCGTGACAGCTGCGGCGGGGACGGGCAGCGTGACTCCACCTCCAGCGCTATGACAGATCTGCTCATGGATGGTGGCATGGGGCGCCACGGAGGCATGGGTCATGCCACGCAAGCCCTAGGGCTTGGGAGGGGCTCGATGGCGTTGGATGGGTTCTCAGCGGCGGCGCAGTCGCAGGCAGGGCAGCTCCATCCTAGCTCTGGGGGCAGCTGGGGCACCACCTCGTGCTCCCTGCACGATGCCCTGCCGGCGTCCTCACGTACCTCTACGGCTCCTTGTGGTGCAGGAGTTGCACCGTCAGCGCCACACGCAGCACCGTCATGCCCACCTCCTCCACCCGCCACTCCATCAGGCGCCGCCGGCAAAGGCAGCAGCGGCATGGCGGGTCCGGCGGCGTTGTCGGCGGCAGCGGAGCAGCTGCTGCAGGAGCATGACGACGTGCCCAGGGGGCCCTCCACGTCCATAAGCATGGCAGGGAGCCACCGCACCGCCACAGCCAGCAGTGCTGGCGAGCAGGCGCAGCACCACCTGCCCCTGCCTGGCACACGCCACCCCCAGCAGCCCCGGCATAAGCCCTTGCTGCCGGGCAAGTCAGGGCTCAGCCAAGCGAGCCAAGCGCTCGCTGCCGCCGTGAACGGTGAGGGCGGCGAGCATGTCCCAGCCCCAGCCCACATGCTGGCGGCAGCGGCGCCCAGGCCAGCGCTGCGGAGCACGGGCGGCGGCAGCTCTGCAAGCAGCTGCAGCGTCGCGTCCTGCAGCGCGCGCGTCGCGTGCGTGAGCTCTGTCGACTCAGCCAAGGCCTATGGCGCCGACTTCGTGACCTCGCCCGCACGGCCTGCTCAGCAGGAGCTGACGGTCCTTCAGCAGGTCCTCGCCGCCTCGGCATCTGCCGGTAGAGGACAACGCGCGTCCACCGCGTCAGTGATGGACGGTGGTGCGGGGTTGCAGCAGGCCAGCAGCCCACAGCAGCAGCTGGTTTCACCTCGTGCGGTCTCGCTTGCGGACGCGGGGCGCGCGGCTAGGGCCAGCTCGCTTGGTCTGATGCACTCGCCCACGACTTCCCTCGGCGGCGGGAAGGTCTCGCCCCTGCGCAGCCGCTCCCCGCTCTCCGCAAGCACATTCCACGGCAGCAGCGGCGGCGGCGGCGGCGGCGGTGGCTGCGACAAGGACGGGGGCGGCACATCATCGCCTGCGCGGCGTCCTCTGCCGTCTCCGTCCGTGCGGCGTGGGCCTTCCTTGCTGGGTGCGCCTCTTGACGCCCTGCCATCCCCATCCGCAGGCGCCCGCACGCCGCCACGCGATTCGCACGGGCTGCTGCCAGCCGGCGCTGCCGCAGCGAGCGCACCACGTGACGTCAGCCCAGCCTGCGAACCGACCATGGAGTGGAGCGCAGCTGCGGCCAGGCCATCAACGCTGGCAGCCGACCCAGGTTGCTCGCCTGCGCAGCCACAGCGGCCTGCGGCCGGGAGACTATCCCACGCCTGCATGCAGCTCCTTTCCGGAGCGCAGGCCGGCACCAGTGGCGCTGGAAACGTCTCCAGCCCCTGTCCTCCTGCCCACCTGGCGGCGTCTCCAGCTCTCCAGAGTGAGGCTGCGGCGCTGAGTGAGGCTCTCTCCCAGTCAGCCAAGCACAGCGCGTTGCTGCAAGCACACCGGCAGCTGCTGGAGGCGTCGCACCAGCAGCGCATCAAGCGCGGCCAACAGCAGCAGCAGCAGCAGCAGTCCCCGCAGCCGCAAGTTGGCGCCCATGACCGATTCAGCGTGACGGCACCTGCTGGCGGGGCTGACAATTGCGCAAGCAGGAAGGCAGGGGGTGTGGCTGTGGGCAGCACGGCGGCGGCGGCAGCCAGCGCTGTGCCCTTCATGCTTCTGCAGCAGCTGCTGGCTAGTAGCTCCACCGAGGACGAGGCGGAGGAGTGAGGGTGGCTGACATATGCTGCGGGAGCTGCCGCAGCTTAGCCGCTGGGGATGGACTGGTTCCCACTCAGTGGCTGAGCCTGTTGGCTGAAGGGCGCCAAGCTGCTGGGTGCCTGCATACTTTTCCTTACAGTGTGAACTTCCCATTTGTGGACACGTCGTGTGTGGTGTGGTGCGTGCTGGTTGTCCATGCTCTACTCTGTGACTCGCTTGCCCTCTTGCTGCCCCTGCTGGCACAACAACACCAATACACACTGTGGCAACTAGCCGCGCTTTTGCCTACGCTCCGTCACACTGAGCCCAAGGGATCTGACAACATACACACTGCTGACTTTGGGGGTTGCTATGGTTCCTCACACATCTTCATGCGAGTACGGAGCTGCCGCAACGTCTCCATTCCTTAGGAACCTTGCGCTGCATTCACTGCTTTTGCTGCATGGGCGTCATCATCGCCCGTGACGCTGCCTGCAAGAGGGGGCCGTCCGCACCGGTTGCACAAACAAGGCAGACAAGCACACGGTCCACACGGTGGCAGCACGTAGTGCACGTCAGCATGTACAGGTCCAGCAAAAAGGCTGCAGGTTCGCAACTGCAGCCATCAGTTCGTCTGAGGCTAGGCGTGCACCTCACGTGGCCAAGCCGCCAGCACAAATGCACCCGCATCCTCCCATCCTCCCCTGATGACCAGCGCTTCCCAGCCCAAGCCATCCTCCCCGTACGCCTCCCAAGCCCCGGCCGCCTATTTGGAGCAGCGCGCAGTGGTGCTGCTGACGACCCAACGCACCCTCATGCACACCTGCCGCTACTCAGGCAAGGCGGCAAGGGCACACCTCTCGCGCCGCAAACACGGAACGAATCTCTCTCTCTCCGCGTGCAACGATACCTCCGTGGATCAATATGCATGGGTGGGGCTCTACCTCACCGGTGTGGGACAAAGGACCTGTGCCCTTGCCACACACAGGCACCAGGCCGGTATCCGCTGTATGTGTTTACCGCAACCAAAAGGGCGTTCTCTCGTGCGTGCGAGGGGGCATAGTGGCGTGCTTACGCGCCGCTGGCCGTCATTCCGGCAACGCTCATCTGGCACACGCTCGCTGCATCCCACTCTGGCCAGGGCCACTGCACGCGTTGCTAGGCGCCTGCAGTCTAATCTGGCTCTGTTCGCCGTGCCCAAGCCCCATACGACTCCCTGGTCCCACCCCCAGGGTGACGAGAGGTGTGCCGCAGGCCTGCTAATGTGCGTCCACTCAACAGAGTCAAGTCAGGATCCTCCCCTGTACGAGTCAAGAGTCAGGAGTGAGTCAGAAGCATCCAACCGTGCGTCCCCCGTGCATCCGCAGCACACCCTTCAGAGCACCCTTCAGAGCATCAAAGCACCATGCATCCCAGGCCTGGCTGGGCGAGAGCTGCACAACTAAACCAAGTGTGCCGCGCCGCTGCCGCACAACGCTCAGAGCTGGCGCAGGCTGACCAGGCCAGCTGGCTGCCCGCAGGTCCGTGGCTGCTGCAGCCCATCACGCCGCGCCAGTAGGCTCTACTGCTTGCGCACTGACAGCATGCGCGTGAGGGCCCGTGCGCTGACGGCACGATAGGCCGCTTTGCCCACTGAAAGGTACGTATGCTAAGCCACTTGCCCCCATCAAATGGCACCCGCCGCCACCTCTGCCGCCCTGTTGGCCAGGCTCCGTGTGGACGCCGCCGTGCCCAGCACCGTGCACACCAGTCCCAGCGTCACGACAAACCAGTTCCAGGCCTTCTGCACTCACGAGGGGCACGCAATCGCCGGGGGGGAGGAGGGGCAGGTGCGTGAGGAGCATGCGGCATAGAGCTGTGGGGAAAGATACGCGCCACCATGGCAATCTGCTGTCCCCTTTTCATGCTGTGCACAGCCAGCAAAGCAAGGCGCTGCTGGTGCAGGCAGGTGAGGCGATGCAAGGCAACGCAAGGCGCCCTCACCGACGTGGTGGTCTGTCCCTTGACCAGCGCCAGGTGGCACAGCGCGGGGAACGTGACGCTGACGCTGACCGTCATGAAGGACCCAACCAGCGCCATGAGGTAGGCCAGGAAGGGCACCGAGCGCGCCGCCAGCAGGATGGCCAGCGCCACGGCCGTGCGCAGCAGCGCCCGCGGCAGGCCAGCCATGGGCCTGCCGCCCAGCAGCGCGCTGCTTGCCGCGCCCTGCGCCGCCGCCGCCACAGGCTCCATGGTGAGGGCAAACTTGGCGGGCGGGGTGATGAGCACTAGGGAGGAGCAGAGTGTGGCCAGGAGGATGGGCAGGTTGAAGATGACGACGTCAGCGGCCCCAGAGCCGTACATGTAGTAGCCGGCGCCGCCGATGAAGGTGCAGAGCACGGCCACGATGAGGAAGGCCGTGTTGAGCACCTGTGGTGGTGGGTGGTGGGGTGGAGCAGGGAGGGAGGGCAGCGGTGAGAGGAGGAGTGCCACAGCGGAGGAGGGAGCACCTGGGACCTGGGGGACAGCTGCAGACTCACGGCACGCATGCATTGCAGCAGTGCGCAGTTCCGCCTGCGCTGCTGTGGGCGCTGTCAGGGCGAGGGAGGCTCACCACTGGTGGTGGTGAGCGCGTGCTCATCCACCACCCCAATGGATTGCGTATGTACATGTATGAGGGAGGCGGCGCAGCGCACCTTTGGGAAGAGCTTAGGCTCCTTCATGGAGGCCTGGATGGAGGGGAACACACCGTGGCCCGAGTAGCAAAAGGTCATGATGCCGAACACCAGGGGCAGCGTGGACCACAGAGCCGTGTCGGTGGCGGCGCCGGGCGTGAAGTTGCCCGTCAGGAGCGTGTAGGCAACCTGAGGATTGGTGTGGGGGGCGGGGCAGGGGCGGGAGGTTGCGGCACACGCCTGGTTGGCTGTTGTGCTTCCCCACAGGCCTGGGTTGCAAGCATAGCGCCGCACACACATGCAGATGCTGCACCTGCCACGTTGCAGCTGTCGGTTGTGAGCGCGAGGAAAGCAGCCGTCCCCTCGGTGCTGAAGAGGACCCCGGCAGCAGTGATCCCCACGCGCTGCACTCACCGAGACGACGACGGTGGTTGTGACGGACACGCCCACCATTCCCAGGAATGAGAGCGCTGAGAGGTCTGGCAGCCACACGGTGGGGATCATGATGGCGGCGGCAATCCACATGTACTGGGAAGCGGAGGCGACCACCTTGGTGCCAAGCAGCTTGAACAGGTTGTCACCCTGCAGGTGAAGGTGTGCGTGAGTGGTGCGTGGTGAGTGGATGACGGCGTGGCATGCCAGCATGTGAGGGGTGGTGTGGAGGGCGGCATGCATGCGTCGGAGCGCACAGCATGCACTCGTGCCGCTGCTGTGCTGCAGTTGCCTTGCTGCAGACCGCCCCTGCCCATCCTGCTCTGGGGCTCTGGTGCACCAGCCACACGCATGTGCTGCACCCTCATAAGGCATCATTCCGCACCTCGAGGATGAAGAGCAGGCAGCACGTGCCGAACAGCTCCACGTAGATGATTGAGCTGATGAGCAGACGGCCCAGCTTGCCAAACGACTCCTCGGCAATGTCCTCGTAGCCCATCACTGCGCCCGGCGTGCCGCGCCGCTTGGCCACCACGTTGGCACACTCCACCAGCGCCTTGCCTGCGAGTGCTGGTGCCCGCCAATGGTGTGGGCCTCGCTCCCCGCCACGCGTCCCAGCACTTTCGCTTTGGGGATGCCGCTGGGCAGTGGTGGAAGGCTGATGCCTGCAGCAGCCTGCACGCACCTGTGTAGTTGGTGACGAAGCCCATGACCCACAGCAGCGCCAGCCCGACCCACCCGGAGCTTTTCAACGCAAACGGCAGCGACAGCAGGCCCACGCCCATCATGACGTTGACCTGCGCATGCACGCCCAGGATCTCCACACACACTGTGCGCCAGTTGCTCTGACTCTGGCGAGCTGAGCAGCCGCCTGTTCGAAGCCCCCGTGCTCAGTGTCGGCAGGCGATGTCCGCGCGCGCATCTGCTGTGCCCCATCGCGCAGTGCAATGCACGGCAATGCAATGTGGCGCTGCAGCGTGCGGGGAGAGGTGCACCCACCACATTGAAGACGGCCTGCACGTAGGTGCTCGTGCCTTGCGGCACGACCGGCGCAGCTGCGTCTCCTCCATCCGCCGCTGCCGCTGCGTTGACGCGCGTTTGCGGCCGCGCAGCGCCTGCCTTGAGCAGGTGCTGGCTGGCCACCTGCCCCAGCGCTGCGACGTGCTGTTGCTGGAGCCGATGGCGCAGCGCGTGAGGCTCGGCCACTGGTGCTGCGACAGAGCGCGCTAACGCCGAGCTCCTGCAGCTCGGTGCTACCTTGTGCAGCTGCCCCTTGTGGGGCTGCAGCATCGCCTGACGCCGCGCGAGAAGCGAGCTCATCCCACGATCACAAGGCGTTCGGTGCAGCGCCTGGCGATGAGGCGATGAGGCTATTCCTGGAACCGCAGCAGACCCTCATGGAAATCGATGCCGTGCTTCGCACACGCTGGTCCAGACGGCGAGCATGGCGAAGCAGCAGAAGCAGAAGGGCTCTCGCCGCGAGCTGCTGGACGTGCCGGACGTGTCTGCTCTCGGTGCGAGCTGCTCTGGACGCCGTCACGCTCAGGTGCCAAGCACACTGGAAGGCACACGATGACGATGGGTGCATGTGCCTGGATGTGTGCAGAGAGGCGCCTCAACGTTGTGCAGCCTGAGGATGCAGGCGGCGCGCCAGCGCCGGCGGCGGCACCAGCGAGCGCCAAGCCCGTGACCAGCGCAGCACCACGCAGCGCAGGTGAGCCGGGGCGTGCAGGGAATGGGTGGGGTTGAGGCTGAGGTTGAGGCTGTGGGGCCACACCGGCTGATGCGCATCCTGCTGCTCGTGTGCGCCTGCAGTGCTCGACCGCCTCCAGCGCTTCCTGCCCCAGATGCAAGCAGCCAACACGCAGCTGCAGCACGAGATGCAGGTGCGTGTGTGTGTGGAGCGGGTGATGCTGGATGGGTGGGCATGCGCCTTTTGCAGCGGCCAACTGCACGTGTGCTGCGGTGTGGACGCTTGCAGGCCCGCCCAGCGCAGGCGTTTGACATTGAGCACGTGGATGAGGAGGACACGGCGGCGGGCTACATCGAGATGGTGAGGGCGCCTGCTCGCGTGCCTGATTGCGACACATTTATCCATCATATGACTCACCCGCCCTGCCACGCTGTCATCACTGTGCAGGACTTGGCGTGCGGTGTGCTGGACCTGCTGGATGAAGGCGCGGTACAGGCAGCCGAGCAGTCCATGCAGGGAGCGGGGCCCGACCTGCTTGGCGCAGCCGCCACGGCCTGCAGCAGCGACAGTGAGGACAGCAGTGAGGACAGCAGCGACGACGATGCTGATGATGACGATGCTGAGGAGCAGCAAGGGCCAGGCACCCGTGTGGATGAGCAGCCAGCAAGTGCAGCAGCGGAAGCACAGCAGCAGCAGCAGCAGCAGCAGCAGCAGCAGCGGCAGCGGCAACAAGAACCGCCGGGGATTGGCCAGCAGCAGCAACAACAGCAAGCAGGGCAAGGGCAGCAGGGGCGTGGCGGCAAGCGCAGCCGCCGGCCCCTGGTGGAGGAGCTCTGAGACGGCGGTTGTCGGGCATGGCTGCCCCTGGGCGCGTCGTCGTAGGTGTGCTGGCTCTGTATTTTTTCCTGGATATCTGCGGCGGTTTCTCATCATCGTTATTGCGCTCACTCACGTGCTGGCGGCGACGCGGGGTGCCCTGTGGAGCGTGCGTGCGGCCCGCCGTGGGCGCGCACCCCTCGTCTGACTAGCTAGCGTACTACCGCAGTAGCCCTCATGTTTTCGCCCAGGCTGCGTGTGTAAGCAGCCAATCGTGTTGCCCCTGCTACTGAGTTGCTACAGCCTCCCCCAGCGCCCACACTCAGGAGGTTCACTTGCAGGTCAGAGCGGAGTGCACACGCAGCCAAATTCAAAGGCAGAGCCACACACGCAGCGCCGGAGCGCCAATGTCGAGGAGGTAGACAAGCTCGCGCGCGCCGACAGGACCAGCCTTCCCGCGACCAGCTCAAGCATGACTTCCAGGCGCGGCCACCTGCTGCAGCAGCCCAGGCGGACCCAGCCCGCAGCTGCAGCGTGCGCGCTGGTGCTCCTGCTGGCCCTTCACGCGCCGCTGCTCGCGCTGTCCGATGGCGAGCGGGACGATCCTTGGCCAAAAATGCTGGCCAACGAGAAGAGGGTGCGCAGAAGTGCAGCAGAGGGCCGGAAGCGCGGCAGGCAGCGCAGCGCTGAGCAGCTGCCGTGGCTCCTGAAGGCCTTGAGCCTCAGGACGCACACCTGTCTCGCGTGCGTGCGCTGGCTGTTACCGCCCGTGCAGGCGCGGCCCAGCAGCATCCTTCCCTACGAGGACATGGCCTTCGACAGGGACCCCAGGATACAGGTCCCGTGCCTCTCCTCCCGCTTCTGCGAGTGCTCGGCCCAGGGCGGCTGGAACCGCACCTACTGGCTCAACACGGCCAGCACCATGTTCCAAGGCCAGGTCTACGTGGGCATCCTGCAGCGCGTCACCATGTACCGCGCCAAGATCACCTACCAGCAGACCAAGATAACGCGCAGGAACCAGGTCATGGAGGTCAACCACCTGCTCTTCTGCAAGGCCGACCTGCTCGGGCGCAAGCCGCGCGCCTACGACTGCAAGCTGGTGGAGCCGCAGGCAGAGTACCGGGAACGCCACCCCTTCCCCACGCACCAGCACTTCAACCTGGTGGGCCTCATCGACCCGCGCTTGGCCAGCGCTGGCGACGACGACGGGCTCTTCCTGCAGGTGGGCGCTGACCTGGCAAGAATGCCGCGCTACAGCCAATGCTTCCCGCACCCGCTCGCACGCCCGGCGCATGCAGCCATGCAGCAGGGCTCAGCAGCAGCTCATCGTTGCTTGTTTCTACACGTGCCTGGGTTGGAGTCGCGCTGACGGTGCCGGACGGCTGACGTCTGCGTTCTTTGCGCAAAACTTGTGCATGCACGCGCAGGTGGGGTGCCGGCCCAAGGTGCTTGCGGACTTGCATGAGATCACCAAGTTTAGGGAGACGCCCTGCCTGGTCAAGCTCCTGGACGGCAAGAAGGGCGGGGGTGCAGGCAGCAAGACAGCTGAGGGCGGCGCCACCGCCACGTCACACCTGAGGCAGGTGCTCAGCGATGGCAGCAGCAGCAGTAGCGCGACCATGAGGCAGCAGGATGTTGGTGACCATGACCAGCAGCAGCAGCACGCACTGCTGTTGGAAGGGCAGGGGTCACTTCCGCGCGGAGCGGGCCGGCGGCTGCTAGAGGGTGAGACCAAGAGCAGCGCGGGCAACGACAGTCAGGCAGCGGCGGCGGCGGCGGCACCAGCGGCCAGTGAGGACGGAAAGCAGCAACAGCAGCCCAAGGGAGCGCAGCCGCAGCTGCAGCTGCCCCAGCAGTCAGAGGGCAAGGAGCTGCAAGCGGGCGCGGGGGAGCAGCAACAACAGCAGCAGCGGCAGGCGCAGGAGCGGCAGCAGCAGCAGGCAGGCGGTGAGGCGGCGGGGGCGGGCGGGCGGGCGCCGTCCCAGCAGCAGGTGGAGGAAGGCACGCTGCAGCTGCTGTCGCAGGGCATGAGCGACGTGACCAAGGACTGGCCCGTCATGCACCTCAACCCCATTGCCTACACGTCTGGGGAGCAGTTCCCTTGCGAGAAGAACTGGGTGCGTGGCAGCCGGTGCTTCTGCTATGCAGAGCTCTGCAGGCGGGCTTCTAGTGGCGCACCCCCTCCCTGCTGCTCATTGCAGTTGCTACAGCAGTTGTGACGGAGGAACCACGTGTGGTGGTGGCCCCGCTTGACGCGTGCAGGTGCCGTTTGAGTACAAGGGCCGGCTGCTGTGGGCGCGGCACCTCTCTCCCCAGGAGATCATCACGGTGCACGCCAACGGCACCGCCACCACGCTCTTCCGCAACGAGAACGACGCAGTGTTCAAGCACCTGGCCGCCACCTGCGGCAAGGGTGAGAGCATGCGGTGCAGCCACAGCATTCTCCTTCTCCTTCTCCTTACGCCTTCTTGCAAGGCATGCGCGTGTGGCTCCCACGGGCGCAAGCGCCGCTGACATGGGATGAGGCTTGCAGGCTGCACAGCAACACACCGCCTCAAGCACAGCGCGCGCTATCAAGCAGTGCCCGTTGCCATGCCGGACGCCGTGCTCCTTGCTCGCCCGTGCCACAAGCAGGTCCCCGCGGCAACACGCCTGCCGTGCGCATCAGCAAGGCGACGTCTGGCCTGCAGCGCGACTACTACCTAGGCATCCTGCACTGGACGCCGCAGCGCGGGGTGGTGGGCTACGACACCATGGAGAGGCAGTGCCACGAGTACCTCAAGTGAGCACGCCGGCGCCTGCACTTATGCTTGCCTATGTGTCGTGTGACTGACTCGGGAACGCAGCTGTGTTGGCCTGTTTGACACACACGCGCGCCTTCGACATGATGCGCCTCCCTTGTGGCCCCCAGGACGGCCTGCGCTCCTGCACTTGCCCAAAACGCTTCCATGTGCACGCACGCCGTCGATGGACGTGTGCAGTTTCTTCTTCCTCATGGAGGCCGAGCCGCCCTTCAACATCATCGAGGTCGCAAAGTGAGTGGGGGAAAGCTTGACCTTGGCAGGAGCAGCAGGCCCGCAACCAGCATGGACATGCGGGCACGTATCACCATCATCATCATCAGCAGCAGCAGCAGCAGCATTGCATGGCGTACACAACAGGCGTCATGATGCTGCAGCCGTCACAAAAGATCGCCAGGCAGGCCTCGCCAACGTGCTGGTGTGTGTGTGTGTGTGTGTGTGTGTGTGTGCGCTCCCACAGGCCTCCCATCCCGTTGGTGGCGGCCACCAACCCAATCTACGAGGCGTGGCCCCTCCGGTTCGGCATGGGGTACATCAGCTTCCCCACGGGCATGGTGGTGACCGAGGGCAAGGTGCGCTGAGGCGGATGAGGCTGAGAGGAAGGGACTGCTTGCATGAATGGAACATGCCCCACAGAAGACGTGGCGAACCCGATAGCGGCCAGGGCGACACCACACCCAGGCGGCTGGGAGGCAACCGGGTGGATGATGGATGGGTCCGTGTTGAGCAACTGCGCCATGGGCACCGCACGTCATGCAGGTGCAGGCACACAGGCGCATTGTGTATGAGAGTAATCAGGGGGCTGCGCTCTGTTTGCTTGCTGTGGCGTCTGTGTTCAGGTGATCATCACGTACGGCAGCGGCGACCGCAACGTGCGCGTGTGGCGCGCCGCGCTCGCCGACATCCTGCTCACCTTTGGCGAGGACATCACGTCGCAGCTGCCGCAGGCCGCAGCGGACTCAGCGCCGGCCAGCAGCTGAGCTGACTACGCGCCGCTCGTCCCACACCACCGCAGGCGGCAGCAGCAGCCGACTGGAGCCTGTGCAATGCACACAGATGTGCTTATCGGGCATGGTGCCACATGGGCAATGATGAGGGGAGCGAACATTCAGAGCTGGGGCCTGCATCAAGGCACTTTGCACAAATGACAACAGCGCGTGTGCCGCCCCAGCGATCGATTGATTGACGCGTTGGCGCCTCCTGCCTGCTAGCGGTGTGCAGCGCAGGGTGGGGTAGCAGGGCGCAGTAGACGTGCCCGTCTTCTTTCTCAGAGTTACTTTACATAGCTCTGACAGTCGCCCCCCTGTGCGTCAGCGTGCTGGGAGGCTTGTGTGGGGGCTTCGGGCGGCATTGCAGAAGTGCCACCGCCCGGTTGCGTGTGCCTCCTCTTCCTCCGTATACTGAACGAAGAGGGGCAGAAAGTAGCAGTTTGTAGGGGATACTTGCAGGCCAGGGGTCTGCTTGTAGCTTGACGGGCTGCGCCATGGCAGCGGAGGAAGGGAGCCAACAGGGCTTGAAGCTGTCGTGCTGGCGGTGTCTTTACTTCTTGTTTCGCACGAGTCGGTCGACGCTCTGCTGTCCGGTGGTCATGCAGCTATATGGCTTGCCACACGGACTGCAGTGCACACGCGACGTTGACGTTTGAGCAAGGAGACAGGAGTTTGCGGCGGTGGCAGCAGGAGATTGGCGCGCGCTCTTTGGGGGTAGGTGCTGCTGCAGGGGTGGGGCTGGCTGGCGTCGTGTGACCGTCGTCGCGACGCTGCTGCTGGGGGTCTGCATGTACAGGGGCCAGCACAGTGCGCTTTTTGCGGCGGTGGGTAGCGCGAGCCGACCCGCTTGCTTGCAGCGTGTGGTTGTGGTTCTTCACCATGTGGTGCTGTGCGTGTGCGTGACGTGGGCGGCTGGCCTGGCCTGGGCTTTGAACTCGATGGCTGCATGATGAGGGAGAGCTCTGCTTGCCGTTGTGAGTGGTATGTGTTGCGGCATATGCCCCTCCGCGCATCTGACGCTGGCGTGGCCATTGAACAGTGAGCCCAGCACGGTCACGAGACAACCCTGCCTTTGGCCAAGGGCCACCGACTAGCCGTGTACTCCGTGCTGGTGGCCTGAGTACACGCGCCTGGCCAAGCCGTGCGCTGCACGCGCCGGTGGGTGCTGCTGCGCGGGCTTGTTGGAGGGCCGATGAAGAGTTGCTTGCTTTTGCGTCTAAGCCTGCCTGCATATGCGTGTTGCTGAGCAAGCTGCTGCACCCGTAGCTCTCGCCCTATAGGCACAACATGTGTGCCATGCTGTGCCCACCTCTGCCGTGCGTGTGGCGATTCACCGCCTTGGCAGCCTTTGCGGACAACACACGGCCAACGACGTCGTGTCACTTTAGGGCCAAGGTGCTGATGGTTTGGCGTCCCGCCTGAAAGAGGCATCGTTACTCCCCCTGACGTGCACGCTCACTGCGCTGCTCTGAAGCCGCTGCCATGGTGGTTCCATGACTATGCTTCCGTATACATCACAGCTGGCTGCTGTGGGTGACAATGGATGGTGGGCAGCAGCTGCTTGCTAGTAGTGTTTGCCTGCCGCCTGCCCTGTTGGACTCAACGTGCCACTTTACCTGATTCCACAAAAGGAATTAACTGCGTTCTGAAAGCTGCCCCGGCTTGAATGGTGTCTGCGACCCTGCGAGCGGTCAGCGGTAGTTGGCCAATGACAGTTTGCTCTCAATGTGACTGCTGAGGACTGGGATATGATGACGCGTGCCGTGTAGATGTTTATCGTGTTATCGTGTGTTCCAAACCATGTGACACGCTTTCGCCAGCAGCATTTCATGCAGCGTCTGTGCCCTCCGCCATCGTCTTTCCTGGCGGTCTGCACTGCCACCTACTCCTTCCACGTATGACTGCGTCGCTGAATGGCTTCAGAAAGGTGCGCATTGCTTGTGCTCACTCATGCAAGCTCGGCTCACCGCCACAGGGGAACAGCAAGGTTTGCCACTGGCACGATCAGGAGGAGGTTGGCGGCGAGGTTTGAATATATACAGACGATGGCAGTGGGTGCTGCACGCCTCAAGGAACCAAGCTGCCTCAGTCCCCCAGGAAGAAGTTGGCCAGCTGCTCGTTGCCAGCCGCCAGCGCAGCGCTCAAGGCTGCCTGCCCCTCCCACTGCAGCAGCCCCTGCATGTCTCCTGCGCCCCACACCGCAATCACGTGGCGCACCCACGCCTCGTCCCCTGACAGCACAGCGCCATACAGCGCCGCACCCACGGCCGCGCCGTGCTGCACCAGCACCTCCACCACATGAGGCCTCTTGTGCTCCGCCGCCAGCACCACCGGCTGGTCACAGCAGAAGCAAGGGTCCGCGCCGCACGCCGCCACCAGCATCGCGGTGGTCATGTGCTTGCCCGCACGGCAGGCGGCCAGCAGCACGTCGTTCGCGTCCATACCGCACGCCAGCAGCGCCATGGCCGAGTCAGCAGCCGAGATGCCGGGGGCCTCCAGC
>QAXK01000874.1:0-22777 GCA_004335735.1 Chlorella sp. KRBP
TGCTGCTGTTCCTGCTGCAGCTGCTGCTGCTGCACGTTTACTGCCGACTTCAAGGGGCTAGATGCAGGGGTGTTGATGCCAGACTGCAGAGTGCCGCTGTTTATGCTGCTGGGGCTGCCACTGGGTGACGCTTGGTGCACCAGTAGCCGTAGCCTATGCTGAACATGCGGTCTGTTGGCCATGAGGTGTCCTGCAGGCGCAGCACAGGCCAGCACACGCCCTAGTCAGATCGCGGTCTCAACCAGGAGACTTGAAGTCAGGCATTTGTCATGTTCATGTGTTGGTGCTCCTGCATGTCTTGGGCATCAGCAGCATGCGCATGACCTGGCTGGCTTCATGGCTGCTTCTCAAGCTCAATGATCTATGCAGCGCAGCCCGTTAACATTCTCTTCGGTTGCTGCTGGTGAACTGTCAACTGCATGTCCTCCAAGGCACAGTTGGCTATGCCTGCTGAGCTGCAGCACTCACCAGCCTGTGTGCTGCTGTGCCTCTGCTGTGTGGTGTGCCTCCTGGCTGATACTGCACGTTGGAAGCAACCTCTACCCGGTGCGTTTATCTGATTTGAGCCACACAATCCGCCTTGTCTGCGTGACAAGAAGGAAGCATCAGGAGACATCGTGCATGGCCAACTGAGTCAGTTGATAAGGGTGGTGTCGCTGCCAGTGAGAAAAGCATTTTGTTACGCGAAACTCACCCTTTCAAAGTCACTCCTTGATGCATGGTAGTCAGGGCTCAGCAGGTCAGCACAAGCAGGTGGCTAGCGAATTGCTGCTCAGCTCGTTTGCACACGATGGTGCTACTGTAAGCAGCCCATTACAGAGGTAAACAATAAATTCCAGTGCGATCTTGCTTTTAGCAACGCTGGATGCTTGATCTCGGAGGCGAGCTGTTGGCCAAGATCTGCCTACCAGGACGACTGTCTCCTTCCCCTCCAGACAATTGCGCATGTCAACGCGTCGGAATGGTTCTTGATATCACTGTACCTGTCAATTGACCACCTGAGTTCAGTGGTTTGACTGCAACCGACAACACTAAGCTACTGCTAGTACTACTCGCACAATAGCCTGAGGGACGCCCATGCGTAAATCAAACTACAAAGAGCACCACGTTTGTGCATCGAAAAGATCGCAAGTGACCTCAACCGCCGCTGATGCTGGCTGTCCAATGTTTTGACTCAGACCTGTGGGTGTCCATGCGTCACCTGCTTGCGTGGGATGATCGCCGACCACAAGTCCATGCAAGCATTGGTGGGCCATTTATCTGTACTTTGTTTGGCGCTATGCCATGTTGACGTTGTGACACGGCAGTGTGGCTTTGCCAGGAATGAAGGCCCTGTCACTGTTCCAGGTTGCAACAGCAATCCCCACCTCAGCTGCCTTCACAGGCACAAACGTCAACAGTGACCCGGGCCACAACATCAAACTCTCACTCAACGTACATGACTCAACCAACGCTTCAAAACAACCCCCACATGACGGGGTTATGACACCAGGCACGCCTGCTGGCCTGGCCAGCAAACTGACATTAGCCTCAGCACTAGACAGCCCCTCCCCCAGCCCCTCCCCCAGCAGCAGCAGCAGCAGTATCGGCAGCAGCACAGCAGCAGCAGCTGGGACCCAACATCAGGGCAGGAATAAGTTTGCTGGCAAGACCATCCTCATCATCGTGAGTGACCTGCCATGTCCATCGCACAGCACCGCGATATGAAGCCTTCGTTCAGCGTCCACCATGGCCATCATGCGGACTGCTACCGCAGACATGCACCATGCCGGCATAATGGCACGCAGCAGCCAAGTCATGCACCAGTCTGATGCCACTCGCCATCAGTAGCCACCATCCAGTGGCTGTGTTTCGCTATCTCGTGAAGGGTGTGTATCTCCCGCGAAGGGTGTGTCTTTGGCCGGCTCCCCATGCGCCCCTCCACGCCAACCTTGGACTCTTGGTGCTTGATGCCACCGGCTGATACCAGCGGCTTTGCCACGCTCTGCTGCTTCATGTCGTGCAGAGTGGCGGCACCCGTGGTGATGTGCAGCCTGCTGCTGCCCTGGGGGTGGCACTGGCTGGCGAGGGTGCCCGGGTGCGGCTTGCTGCTGATGCCAGCTTCAGGGGCTTTGTTGGGGGCCTGCCGGGCCTGGAGTTCCACCCGCTTGGAGGCAATGCACGAGACATGATGGGGCTCACAGTCAAGTGGGGGTGAGTGCCCGGTACCATGGCCCATCCAGGGTTCTGATAAACATGATATGAGTGGGCAGGGCATGTCCTTTTTCTTAAGGAAATCCTGTGTGACAACGAATGTTCCTGAGGACGTCGCGCACTGGCATTTGAAGCTCAGCCTCAACATGTGATGGTGCACCCACTTGACAACACGCGTGTTGTCACCTGCCTGCCGCAGGGGCATGCTCCCCACAGAGATGTCAGGCATGTTCTGGCTGCGCTCACAGATCAGGGAGGTGGTCGACTCGGTGTGGAGAGCAGCAACAGACGCAGTGCCTCCTTGCAGCCCTGTCCAGCCCGACAGCAGCTCTGGCGACGGGGGTGGCGGTCTGCTTGCTGCTGCCTACTGCCCTGCTGCTGGGGGCTGCCCAGCAGCAGCGGCTGCTGATGGTACAACCCAGGCACCCTTCAAGCCAGACCTCATTCTGGCCAACCAACTGGCGTATGGACAGGTGGGCCTTGATTCAGATCTATAGGGTGTACAGAGTTGTCAGCAGCAGATTGCGTTTCAGGGTGTAGCAGCAGACCACCAGATGGCATCTGACAGGGTCTTTCTGAAAGGCTGTGTGACAGCTGCAAGAGCAAAAGCAGTGCGGCAACAGTGTCTGCTGCCATGGGGTGAATCACAGGTCTCACTGCCACTGCGGCTGGTGCCCTGCGGCTTCACCCCCCCTGCCAAGCTGTCACCACAAATGCTGCTGCTGATGTTGCTGCTGCTGCTCCCTGTAACTGCCTCCGGGGGCCCCTCCACAGGTCAGTGTCGCCGAGAAGCTGGGTGTGCCCCTGCACGTCCTCTACACCATCCCCTGGCTGCCCACTGCTGCCCTGTCCCACCCCTGGGCCCGTGCCTTTGACACCAACGTCACTGAGTGGGTCAACGCTGCTGCTGAGGCCCTGGTGAGGCCTGTGGCAGCACTGCTGGACGCACTGCTGCCACGGGCTGCATGGGGGCGGCGGCTGCGGGCCTGGCTGCTGCCGCGTGTGGCTGCTGCTGCCAACAGGATGAGCACACCCCTCCTGGACCACACTGCATGGTAAGCTTGGCCTCCCAGGTCACCTATGACTCATTGAGTGACTCAAATGTGTGAATCATCAGGATGCCACTGCGCACACTGCACACAACCCGGCACACTGCACACACAAAGCACATTGTGCTGAGGCCCGGCATCACTGTCCAACAATGATTGTGATTGCGTGGTTGGCTGCTGCTTCAGGTCAGGCATTGCTGACATCATGTGCAGCTTCAGGCGCCAGCTGCAGCTGCCCCTGCTGTCACCCAACAATGCAGGCACGGCACTCTACAGGTGCGCTTGCCATCATCATGAGTCATCATGAGTCACCACAATCACTGCCATGCGGTACGCAGTACTCGCCTTGGTACTGTCTGACATGCAGGGCAGTGCTCGCTGTACTGTTCAGCTTACCTTGTCGAAGCAAATCGTGCGTTGTTTTTTTGGCAACACTGAGTATTCAGTACTGAGTACTCAGCCAACAGGTGCTCAACAGCACTTAGCAGACAGCTGTATGACCAAGTTGGCAGTGACTGCAGGACACTGTTCAGTGTGCACTTCATGGCTTGGCATGGCATGTGGTTGCTACCGTAGCACTGAGTGCTACAGTTGCTTGGTTGTGACACACAGCCACTCAAGGCTGTGTCCCACAAAGTATGCTATCTGTGCTGCTGTGTGCTTTGGGGTCTAACACATGCCATGCTATCGCCGAGGCTTGCTTGCTTTGTGTGTGCTGTGCGCTGATGTGTGCCCTTGCAACCCCTGCAACCGTGATCCCTTGCAGGTACCCGACAACCTGCCTGTTCAGTCCCCTGTTGGTCCCCAAGCCAGATGACTGGCCCCCTGACGTCACACTTTCAGGCTTCCTCTCACTCCCTGAGGCTTTGGCTAGGTACAGCAGCACCAGGACCACCACCACCACCACCACCAGCAGCAGCAGCAGCAGTGCCTCATTCACAGGACTCTCACACTTGTCCATGACCAGCCGCAGCACTCCAGGCAGTCCTGACAGTAGCAGCCGCACCAGCAGCGGCACGTTCACCAGCAGCTGCACACTCAGCAGCAGCAGCAGTGCCGGCGACGGCATGTGGGTGTGTGCATCCAAATCCCTTGCTGCGCAGCATGCTGCAGATGATGTGCCACACCAGCTGCCACAGAGCTGCAACATCATAGCAGAACTGGCCATGGCTCCTGGGGATCTGGGTTGTAATGCTGCCAACAGCAGAAGCAACAGCAGCAGCACAGGCTTTGGTAGAAGCATAAGCACCAGCAGCAGCGCTGGAAGCAACACCACAGGAGACTTGCCAACCACCATGAACCTTCAGACCAGCAGCAGCAGCAGCAGCAGCAGAAGCTGTGAACAGCCAGCAGGATATCAGCCCCCTGCTGACCTCGCTGCTTTTGTGGCAGCTGGGCCCCCGCCTATCTACATAGGGTTTGGGTCCATGGTGGTGCAGGACCCCGCAGCACTGATGCAGATGGTACTACAGGCGGTACGAGCAGTACAGGCGGACAGCAGTACGCCTCTGAGGGTTGTGCTGTGCTCTGGTTGGTCTGGGGCACGCGCTTGGGGTCAAACCTTGGACGCGAAGTTAGCTGCTGCTGTGCAAGCTGGCCGCCAGGCAGCTGGCTCAAAGCAGCAGCTGCTGGGCCTGCAGCAGCAGCATCAGCAGGGTGTTGAGGGTGTGGAGAGTGACATGCTGGCAGTGTCAACGAGTGCAGATGATGCTATCAGAGTGAACCTGGGGCTACAGTGTTCAGCTGCTGGTGATGGCAGTCCACCAGGTGGTGCAGAGCACCAGGTGTTCTTCACCAGTGAGGTGTCACATGAGTGGCTGTTCCCCAGGTGAGCTCGCCTAGCTTTCCAGTAGACTCAGCAGCAGAGCAGCATTACATGCAACACCATGCCAGCTGGACTTCTGCGTACATCAGCCTCAGCATATGCATGCCAGATCACCTAGCAATTTGCATTACCTGGAACACAAAGCATACAGTTGCCCTGCCAGGCCGGCGGGTTCAACAAGTTGCGCTAGTATGTCTGGTGCCTTTCCCTTGTGTCAGCCCATCCGGAGTGGGCGGGCACTGCCGGTACACGTATGTGACTTACACAAGATGATGTGGCTCATTCTTACGCTGAAATGAGGTGTGTTGACACGGGAAGTATGTGTGGTGTGCTGTTGCCTGGCCTCAGGTGCCGTGTGCTGGTGCACCATGGAGGTGTGGGCACCACAGCAGTGGGCCTCAAGCATGGCAAGCCTACGCTGGTCATTGCAGCCTTTGGAGACCTCTTCTTCTGGTGAGGCAGCACCTCACACTGTGTGACTGCGTACAAGTTGTACCAGTGACTAGCCCAGAGGCGGCTCTCTACAGCAACCATTGGCATTGCCATGAGAAGAATACGAGGGTTGATCATCAATGATGCAGTGCAGCAGTGAGCACTACAGCAGCAGGGATGGGCTGAGTCAGGCCATGACTCACGCTGAGTCACAGGACCAGGGCCTGCGTAACAGGGTGCCTTGAAAGGTCTGCAGTGCATTGCAGACATGACTCACTGAGTAAGATTGGATCTTCAAGTGATGGTTAAATGATGAAGGACAAAGGCCACTTACTACATGCTTGCAGCAGAGTGGTGCGCTCATGCCATGATGTGGTGTGGTGCCGGCCTTCCTGCCGTGTGAGTCATTGCAATGAGTCATGGTGCCAGGAGTGCATGCATGCCACTGGGCTACACAATGGGACATGTGAGGGCTGCTGACAAGCACTTCCCTTGTCCGTGTGCTGTTCTGCAGGGGCGAGATGTGTGCAAAGCTAGGGGTGGGGCCCCCCATGCTGCCCCTGAAGGGCCTCACCGCAGCCCGGCTGACTGCAGCCCTGCAAGAGTTGTTGCACACGGCATCGTTTATGACAGCAGCACAGGGGGTTGCTGCTGGGTTGCAGCAAGAGGATGGCTTGGAGGTGGCTCTCAGGTCTGTGCAGGTCACACTCTGTACGGCAGTGTAGCGGAGGCGTATGTGCATGGGGCTATTGCCGTCACTGTTGCAATTGCAAGTCTGACTTGCAGGGGGTTTGTTGGCAGGGGATGGGTCGCTGCATTGCGTTATGAAACAGTTGAGTGTGTGCTTACGGTTGTAACTCGCATGTGTTTACTTTGAGCAAAGCAAGGTGCATGTCATTCTTGACACTGGCGTGGCGTTGGCCGAGGCTGTTCCATGGCTGGTGTGTCAGCACACCAGCATGCTGCAGCCGACAGAACCAAACCTGACATGCGAGTTGAGGCAGTTCTATTTCAAGAACTCCTCGTGTGCACAGCTAGACGGGGTTCTTATGCTTCGTGCTGCAGTCACACCCTCGAGCTCGAGGTGGATCCCCCACTCAGTTGGCAGCAGGCTGGCCTTTGCTCTGCATCAGCAGGTATGCAGTTTGCCAGAGTCTTAAGCAGTTATTTCATGGACGCTGATGTACTGAATAAGCTGAATTACACTTTGGGCGATTATCCTGAGTATGTGGTTGGGGGTTGGGACTCCCAACCCCCAACCTGTCCCCAACTTGGGAGACCACGTGACACTGCTGGCCCCATGTCCAGACGGACCACATTCGGCTGCATAAGACGTGTTACATGATACAAATTGTTGTAAAAATCTTTTCCCCAGTTGAATGATTGACATATATGCGCCCTTGGTCCAAACAAACGTGGGCAGAAAAGCACTGGACTTCGGACCGTCGCCCTGTTACATGTCCTGTTACAGCCTCTACCATTACAGCACATTGTTTCCTAAAAGAAGCTTGCTTTTGTCCTCCGAGGGCGCACCCGGCATCCTGCCCTGACAACCTGACACCGGTCAGGTCACACTCGCTGTATCTGATAGTAAGCGCTGAGCCGGGCTCCTGACTCTGTCCAAACCTGTCTGACACTTCACGAGCTTCCAAAATTAGCTTGCTGTAAGCCTGCATTTACGAACAAGTAGTCGAAGAACGTGACAGTCCCTGTAGTATGAGCTCCGACAGCCCCGCGCGCAGTCTTGTGGCCTCTTACATCTCAACTGAGCCAATGGCACGTATTACTGGCTTTGAGGTGCAGGCGGAGGTTGCAAACAGCCCAGCAAGGGGTGCACCCAAGCGAGCCAAGAGCGCTGCCTCTTTGCTGAGCCTGAACCTTGCAAGCAGCATCAACAGCTCCTGCAAATTGTATGAGACTGACAGCGAGGGCTGCGCCGAAGAGGAGTACTCTGATGAGTTTGATGACGAGTGCTGCTCCCCAAATGCCATCCAGATCAAGCAGAAGTGAGTGCATGTCTCGAGCGAGTTTATAAAGCTTACTGTACATGTTTGGCATTATCAAGAGCAGTATGACAGTCGGACCACGCACCAAATTTGCGGGACGCTTTAGCACTGAAGATCGCAGCGACAACTTGATTGCGAGTGTGTGCCGCGGCAATGTCTTTGGTTGATCAAACGTGTTCTGATTCGGTGTGTTTCGCTTGGCTCAAGCACTGTAGCGACATGGCCGCAGCTCTTTTAACGGAGATGTCCCTCTTGCTGCCCACTGCCAGGTCACCTGAGGTGTGCTGTTATGTGTGCCAACAGCGCGCTTGCTGCCATGGCTCTGAATGCTTCTCTCAATGCTTCTCAAAAGGTGTTTGAAACCACGACCTTACCTGTGCTGCCTGTGCTGCACCCCTTGCTGCTGTTAGGGATGAGGACTATTACAAGATGATGCTGCGCGTGCGTGCTGTGGTCAATGCCAGACTTTGGAACAGCGGCAACCCTGCTGCCCACCCACAGCCTGCAAACGCACACGCACAGCAGTGAGGCGATGTCCCCCTTATCTTGGCCTGGCATATGCTGCCTCTCTTGTGGTTGCGTCCTATGACCAGCCCGCCCCACTGTATCATGGTTTACTGTCCCAGCGCCTGTGTGAGATAGATGGACGAATACAGCACTTGATTTAGCACGGGGTATTTTTTGTGTGTGCATGATTTGCTGCAATGCGTGCTGTATATGCCAGAAATGTTTGGCAAGCATGCATACTGCCCTGCCCAGGGAAAGGAGCAGTCAGCAGGCCGATTTGTGGCGAGCTTGCGCAAGTTGTTATCCTGGTTGTGGGTGCCACCTGCCTGTTTGATGCACGGTAGGTCCCCACACACCACCCTTTATCCCCTTCACTGCGGCTGTCGACATTGCCCAAGCCGACGAATGCTTGTGCGACACCCTGAATGAGCTTGCGTTGCCTGCTTCTGTACCACGATGCGCATGTGGTGTATCACTATATATCTTAGCCAGGGTGGGCGTCCTGTTGTTGTGACTGATCCTACAGGCTTGCTATTTTATCAAGCTTTCGACAAGCAGCCAGCACTCTCTGGCTGTGAGCGCAAAGCACTAGTGTCTGTGCGGGTATCACCTGGCCAATGGCGGCCACATTGTTGTGGGTGATGTGTCCTGTGCACTGCAGCAGGCACTCGGCTGCACATTGTGCATCAAGCTGCCCAGCATCCCTGCATGCATGCCGCCTAGCAGCATATGCAGTATGCTTGCTGTGCCTGTCTGTGTCTTGGTGCTGTATTCACAAGACCTGAAATTGAAGGCCCTTGTCTTGCTGACTGGCTGCCAGCTTGTGAAGCCGTGGGGAGCTCACAGCAAGGCCACAGCCTTTGCCGCTGCGCCGAAAGCACTGCATGTCGCACCTATGAACAGAGCAGTCACTCTGTGAACGCACACATGTGTGTTGCGTGCGATGGCAGGGTGTGTGTTCATGACCCTTGCTGGGGTGACTCGGCACAGACGGCCTCTGTAGCTGGCTGCAAGTTGCTGCTGTCAGCAGGTGCACGCAGTCCCATCATCCCTTGGACTGCTGTTGTGGCCTGTGACAAGGTTTTTTGCATGTCACCGAACCCAGCACACAGGTGGCCACACACCTCCAACTGCCTTGCAGCACTCGGCATTATTGCTTTGCTGGCTGCAGGCTGTTATCGGGGCCGCACTTGACTGCATGGGTTGCACTGCACTGCGGCTCCTGTCATGTGTGTGCTGCCTACCCTTGCCGGCATGTGCTGAGGGCTGTGGTGCTGTTTCTGAACTGGCATGGGAGGCATGTGCCTTTGCTTGATGCATAGGTTGGCCTTGACGCGTGCTGGTGTGCACTTTGAGGGGCTTATCACAATGTTGAGGGCAGTCGGAGGGTGGGTCTGTACTTGCAATCAGAGGGCTGTGGTATCCAGGGCTGGCGGGTAGCCACACTGCCCTGTGGTTGGCCTGTGCAGAACCCCAGCTTGTGAGGGGAGGGTGCTGGGGTATGACTGCATTACAGAACGTGCACATCAAGGGGTGGCAGTTAGCGGGGTACATCTGTGGGTGTGGCAATGCTGGGAGGAGTGCTTGTCAGTCTCTTGTATGCTGTGTGTTGTGCACACACACAGTGCTGGGAGGAGTGCTTGTATGAGAGCAATGCTGCTCTGCACTGCTGTTGGCAGGGTATGCCTTTTGGTGTGGTCGTGTTGTCGCCTGTTCAGTCGCGTCACATTCAGTGGGGGTGTTGAGTTGCAGGGCCCCTCTTGCATTTTGTGAGAGTGGTGGGTCGGCACGCATTTCATTGTGTCCGCTGCCCTATGCTACTGACAGCGGTGTGTGCTGTACGCTATGTTCAAGTGAGCACTTGTGCTTCTTTCAGCTCGGGAGGGAGGGAGGCAGGTAGGTGAAGTCAGGAAGTCGGCTATCTGTGTGGCCCTGGTTCCTCACATGCTCGATTGTTTGTGTGTATGCCAGTCATCATGGCGCATCCCAGAACCTCATCTTGGGCCAACTACAGTCAGCTGGGGCACATTGCCTCGAGCTGCTGCTGCTGCTGCTGAGTGTGTGAGCAACAGTGTGTGAGAGCCAGCAACCATTCCATGAACTGGCATATGCTGTCTTGTGGTGTCTCTTTCTTGGTCTGGGTATCCGGTAGTGGTAGTTTGCTCGCAAGTGGGTGTCTACTGCAGGACTGTTCAGGTGTGTTGGACTTACTGGGTTCCACTCTGCCAAGGGAATGGAGCGCTCCATCTTCTTGGCCCCTATGTCGGAAGCTACCTAGCTATTTTTGCTGTTGCGCAAGAGTAGCCGCTGCTCTATGAAGCGCCTGCTGTGGCAACTCAGTAGACCACCTGCTGAATCAGAGCACATTGAGGCTGTTGCAGGCTGACTGGGAGTCAGAGGGTACAGAGGGTCTCATTGTGTGCCATTTTTGTGACGGCTGCGGCAGCTGCCGAGCCCGATGCCTAGGCAGTAACGTCAGCAGTTGCAGCAGCCAGCTGCGCCCTGGCGGTTTTGCGCTTCTGATCCACGCCCTGTGCCTGGATGTCTAGCCCACTCCTGTCTGGTACATCGTCTGCTCTTCCCACGACATGGGTGCTGTTCCTTGTATATGCCGTGCGCATTTAGAGTCATGTGATGAACTCTGTGCTGCCTTGTCGCACTCGTGGCCCCCAGCAGTGCGGACGCACTGCTGCCTAGTGACACAGTGCCCTGATGGAGGAGAGGCTGTGCCAGTACCTGAACACTGCCAACGGTGCTTGTGAGTTGAAGATGCGCTTCTGATGCAGCACAAGTTGTGGCGAAATTGTCGGCCTTGAAGATTGCTCTTTAGCTGCACACTGCTGAGGCGTGTCAACAGCATGGTCTGAGGTTGGGTTCACATGCCTGTGGCTTGGCCTATTGGTGAGCCTATGTGTTGTGGCATGGGCTGCACTTCCTGTACATGGCCTGCCCTGGCAGGCTGATGGAGTGGGAGCACCTATGACACTGCCAACTGCCCCCCCCCCCCAAGTTGCTCGACAAGAGTTTTGTTGAAGCTACAAGCAGCGCTGCTTTTGTGGCCACCAGGATTGCTAGGCACGTGGGTGACAACGCACTTTAACGAGCACCTGCTGAGTGGGCCTGGTTGCTGCTCCCTGCCACGGTCAGCAGCACCGTGCCAGGTGCTGTGGGCCGTCACCTCGTTTACGAGGTGTGGTCAGGTGAAGCAGGCACTGCTGATTGTGCTCACAGGCAGTGACTGCCACAATGACGTCGATTACCAACCAATCTGAATGGCTCGTGCCTGTAACAGACGTGAATGCTGCTGTGAACATGCCTGAGCAGTCACTGGGCCGCATGTTGGCTGTGCTGCAAGGTTGGTCAACCCCGCCTGCAACACCCACAATTGCAATAAATCCCTGCACAAAGACAGTGCATGTGAGTCAAACCCAAAGGCGATCCGCATAAGGCCATATTCCCCACTTGTGACCCTGGCACAAGGTGCTGCAGCTTCCCACCATGATGATATTGAAGGTAGGGAGGTAGCTATCACCCTCCTCCTCAAGGAGGCGTCCAGCACCTGTATGACACTCAATTGTTGTGAACAAGTAAACAGAACGCTGTTGCAACCCCAAAGGAGGGGGGGTACATCGTCGCAGCATTGAACCCAACTGGGCACTGCTGTCACACTCTCACTGACACTCTCTGACAGTATGCTCAGCGTCTGCGGGCGAGCAAGCCGTGATCGTTCGATCCTGGATGCGCTTACTGAAAAGTGGCAACTGCAAACACACAATCAACACCAGGAGCCAGAGAGGGCGTTTGACGTCAGAGGTCGCTTTCCTGCACTTTCACTCACACCAGCGTCACCGAAGACGCTGACAGCCCACACGTTTGTATTTACGTCTGGTTTGGTTATTTTGCACCATGGGTGAAAGGCCTGAACTGGTGGCATAATACATGGCTCACAATCCCATTCCAGGGCGACCGGTCACTGTTCGCTATGCGGAACCGGACTATTGGGAAGGTGAGATTGATCTATGCACGACAACGCAAGGGTTGACTTCCAGCACCCATGGTGGGACTGTCCCTGTGCTTGCTCCCCTGTTGCAGCAACTGCATGCTGAGGCAGAAGCATGCCTCTAACACACTGCTTATAGTCACATAAAGTATGATCAACACCTGCATTTCAAGATGTGACTGTCATGGATTGTTGAGGCCCTGCAGTTAGAAAGTGTTGCTGCTGCTGTCCCCTTTCTGCAGCTCGGTACCAGAGAGAACCCGCTCTGTTTGAGTGGTTCTTTGGGTACACGGCTCTCAGGCGGCTAATCCGGACATACATATCAAAGAAACGGCAGGTGCTGCACATCGGATGCGGGACTTCCAACTTGCAGGAGGGCATGGCCCGATCTGGCTACAGTATTGCCAACGTGAGCGGCTCAGTGTGTTGTGTGGTAGGGGCTGGGTATTGACTCGGTGGGTTTGTTGTTTGGCCACATGTTCCTGTGTGCAAGTGTACTTGAAGCCAGCAGCGTAACTCAGGCGGCTCTGCAGTGTGGGGCTGCGCATGACGGACAGGTGCATGTGGTGCCAGTGACTTCCCGCCTCCAAGTTTCTTTGGCATTGTTGCTTAGTCACTTGTGTTCGTGGCTGCATGCACGTCTTGTGGGTCGCCCAAGAGAACAGAAGCATAGCTTGTTGTCAACATCTGTTGTTCCTGTACTGTGCTGCATGCAGACTGACATATCAGAGGTGGTGATCAAGCAGATGCAGCAGCGACATGCGCAGTACAGCAACATGACATACAGGGTGTCCGATTGCCGCTGTATGCCAGAGTTCATGGACTGCTCGTTTGGCCATGTCTTGGACAAAGGTGGGTTCTGTGGTGGTCGGTGGGTTGTGTGCTGGCTTGGGGCTGGGCTTGTTTCCGTGGTTGCTGACGGCCTACAGAGTTGCACGAGTGTGGAGATTCATGCTGCGCGAGCTGCTTCCAAGCAACGCACCTCAGCTGCTCCTGGCAAATCTGCAAGCAGCAGCAGTGCCCACTTCAGCTGGCTGACCTGGTTTTGTGCAGTGGTAGCTACCTGTCATCACTGCAGAACAGCAGCCTGCTGTCACACAACATGAACAGTCTGAAGCAACCAGCCGTGCTGTACAGCTCTTGCTGCCAAGCCCTCTGCAGGCCAGTAGCTGAGGTCGGCCTTGTTCCTCTTGTGGTGTCTGTGGCTGTCTTGTCGTGCAGGCACGATTGACGCACTGCTGTGCTGCAAGCAAGGCACAGAAAATGTCATGCGCATGCTGATCGAGATCTTCAGGTGAGGCTTGTTTTTTGCACAGTGCCTTGCTCTCGTCAGCACTGCCAAGCCCCATTGTTGGCTATGGACAGCGCAACATGGCTGGGGCCATGGCGGTGCATCACCTCCTGTGCTGTTGTGCCAGGTGTGCTGTGCTCGCTGGGCTGCAACACCTGGTTTTGTGGAGCAACAAAAGCCACAGCAGCGTGGTTTTTGCCACATGTGCAACAACAGGAGTCCGCCCCATCAGAATTCGTCGTGTGTTGCATGCACCTGCAGGGTTCTGCAACCGGGTGGCTCTTTCATGCTGATCACGCTGGGTGACCCCACACGGCGCCTGCCGCTGCTGTGCAATGCGCGCCTGCCTTGGAGTGTGTCGCTGCTGCTGCTGCCCAAGATTTCAGCGGCCAACCAAGCCTATGTGGACGGCAAGTAAGTATCATTCCCCCAATGCACTTCTTGATGATGTGGGTGCTGCTGCAGCGCCACTGTCTGAGGATGTGTGTGTGGGTAGCCCTATGTCCCGGGCAGCACGTGGTGCTTTGTGTGGTCCCGCATGCTTGCACCAGTGGCCAGTGCCTCCTCATGACCTGTGTGCGTCCAGCTGACGCTGAACCCGCGCAGTAGTATCCCAGGAGCTTTCAGCTGCCTGTTTTGTCCAGTTTCAGCCGTGTGTCACCCTTGTCTGTGCCGTGCTGTTCCGTGTTGTGCTGTGCCGTGCCGTGCCGTGCTGTGCTGAACAGGCCCATCAACGACAGCACTGAGCCTGTTGAGGCACAGGGGCCCTACCAGGTCATCGACGCGGACACCATACGTGAGTGGACAGCACTGAGGGCAACAGCAGCAACTTCGTCAGCCATGTCTGTCACGTGTATTTTAGGCCATGGCAGGCTGCCCTGGCCTGTGCAGTACGTTCAGGCTGAGGCTTGCACTGTCAGAGCCTGTGCTGCGCAAATGTCCCGTCAGTGCACACAATCAAAGCGCGCTCGGCAGTACACAGCCAGGCGACCTGCACTGTATTTGACACGGCATCTGTACTAACGTGTGCATGCACTCCTTGTGCCCCCGTCCTGTTTCGACCCCCGCAGTGGACCTGCCAACAGACCTGCAGTACACCAACTTCTTCTTCGCGTATGTGTGCAAGAAGCAGCCCCTGCAGCTGCCACAGCATGGCGGGCAGAGGGGTCAGCTGCCCAATGGCTGGGTGGCCGGGTCCAAGGAGCTGTTCCAGAAGTGAGCACCAGCAAACAGGCTTGTTTGGCGAGCATGCTTGATGGTATAGTTGGGAGATGGTGCAAAGCAGGCATTTGCGGGCATGTACCTCGCATGAGCGCAGCTGCTCCAACATCACATTTGCATGTTTGCGCGGCATGTGACCCCCCCCTGCCCCCTTGTGCGCTGCTACTGTGCCCCTGCAGGCTGCAGAAGGAGATGGGTCTACCAGAGGACCTGCTGAACAAGGGCCGGCGCAAGCGTGTGATGCACGTGCCTGCAGGCCAGGCCAGCATGCAGGGCCTCCCATACATGGGCACCAGCAGCAACGCCAGCGTCGCCAGCCTCAACAGCGCCGCCAGTGGCAACGGCAGCCCCCTGATGTACCCAGCCCTGGCCGGCAGCTGCAGCAGCAGCTCCGTGACAGCAGCAGCAGCAGCAGCCCCGGGCGAGCTGCAGTCGGCGCTGACCGTCCTGCAGCAGCAGCTGGGGGACGGCGCGCTGCAGCGACACCAGCTGGTGTCGCCAGCGCCGCATGAGCTGATCGCCACCGACGAGGGCATCGCTGCAGGCGTGGGCGTGCCATGCGAGGTGCCGGCACGGTCATGCAGCGCACCTGACCTGCTGGCCTTGAATGCGGCGGCTCAAGCAGCGGCGGCAGCGGCAGCAGCAGCAGCAGTGGTGGTGCCTGCAGGGCTTGCTGTGCCGGCATCCCCTGCCCTGGAGCTTGACGGCAAGCCCCTGGAGGTCTTTGCTGGCCCAGCCAGCTTGGGCAGCCCAAGGGGACAGCCTGGCACTGCAGTATCGTTTGGCAGCGTCGAGCCAAGCAGGTTGGTGCCGGCAGCAGCAGCATTGCCAGCAGAGCTCGCGCCCCACAGCCCCGCAGCAGCAGAGGCCGGCGGCAGCAGCAGCGTGTATTCGCCACGGCAGCAGCAGGGGCCTCGAGCAGCAATGTATGTTCAGGAGCTGCGCCCTGAGGTTGATGTGAGCATGCAGAGCCCGCTGAGCATGGCCAGCCCCACAAGCCCCGTGTGTGGGGTTCCAGTGCTGCTGCACTCCATCAGCAGCCCTGCGCGCTTTTCGCCCGCAGCAGCATGCAACCAGCAGCAGCAGCTGTTGTCGCCACATGCACAGCAGCTGCAGCAGCCGGCTGCGCTGCAGCAAGTTTTTAACTTTGCGGCGCCTGGCGTGGTGTGTGCACCTCACCCTGCTGCTGAGGCTGCTGCAGGAGCGGTGGTCAGTGCGTCGCTGCTGGAGAGCTCCCCGCTGCCTCCCTTGGGCAAGCCAAAGCCTGTGGTGGTGTCCACCCCCAGTTCACTGACAGGCTCGCCCTCGCATGCCGGCAGCAGCGGCCGCAGCAGCGAGCCAGTGCTGCCAGCATTCCCCGGGCTCAAGCTGCACACAGGGCAGGTCCTCCCTCAGCTGCAGGGCCAGCAGGCTGCGGGCGCGGTGTGTGCCGCAACGGCGGCGGCGACAGCAGCGGGGATGTTCCCGCATGCAGCCGCGCCGCGCAGTGCGCGCTGCCCGCGCCTGCGGCGCTTCAGCACAGAGTATGGCGCGCTGTCTGGCTCTGCCCTACAGATGCAGCTGGAGCAGCTGCGCCTGATACAGGCCCAGCACAGCGAGAGTGCCGCGGACGGGCTCGTCCTGCATGATGTGGCAGCAGGGGACTCTTGCGGCACAGGGGCTGTGGCGGCTGCGGCTGTGGCCGCGGCTGCATGGGGTGCGGTGCGCAAGCCGCGCGACCGGCGTCTGAGCAACATCAGCATCATGAGCGGCCTCAGCATTATGAGCAGCACCAGCATCGACGAGAGTGGGGAGGACAACCTGGGCGATGACGCACCCAGCGCCACCAACACCAACATGTGCTCGTCCGAGCCGTCCTACCTGGTGTGGAGCCCCGAGCGTGATGCTGGAGCGCAGGAGGGCGGCAGCAGCAGCTGCGGGGCCCTCAGGGGGGCCTCGCAGGGGCTGTCCCCGCTGTCCTCCCGGGCGTCTGTGGAGCAGGCGCTGCCCGAGCATGCCCACAGCTAGGGCTGCGGTGGCTGCAGGAGGGCTGTGCGTCGGTCCAGAAGAGCCAGTTGATGCATCAGGAGTGGATGCTCTGTGTGCCGCAGCTGGGTGTGGATGGCACAGGAGAGAGATTCACTGTGATGCCGCTTGCTGATCATTCTCACTTGTGTATGCTGACCAGACATGCAGGGAGCTGGCCCAGAGGTAGTCGGATTTGCTGTGGGACCCTGCCCCTGCTGTGGGACCCTGCCCCAGCAAGTCACTGCTGCAGGGGTTGCCTGAAGAGGCGTGGGCCACTGCAGGGCGTGGCTGGTATTGGCAGGATCTGTTATGCATTGCACTTTCTCTTGTAGATCCGTGGCGGGTATGCAATGTGTTGTGCTCGTGGCTGCACTGCTGTACTTGAGGTGTGTCACTGCTATTTGTTATGAGCGTGTCGTTCGCTGTACTTTTGGGCTGGTGTTGTTTTCGTGGCCCAATATCTAGGCTTGTGGCTCCATACCTGAGGGTTGATTGCCTACTCGGAATGAATCTCATCGCCCAGCATCGTGCGGGGTTTTGCATGCAACTGCCTTACATGTCTTGCCGTCAGTGCCGGCAACAGCCGCTGCTGTGTGTGCGCACTGCAGCGCGTCCTGCTTTCTGTCCTGAGCGCTTGGATGAGTGGCGGCGCCCTCCCAGGCTGCGCCCATGCTGTCACTGCTCGATGTACCCGTAGCAGCATGTGCCGTTCACAGGCGTGTGTGTTTGTGACGTGCTAGGGTCGTCGCGCTGAGGGACCCAGGGTGCGTTCATGCTACTGACACCGCCTGCGTGTGCTGCCTTTGTTTTGGAACCACAAGGCTCTGCTGTGAGTTGCTTGTCTGTGAGTGTGCTGTCCATCTATGTGTGAGCATGTGCTCTCGTCCGCACCCGCATGTGCGCGTGTCAGCCTGGGGTGTGTTGACACAAGGAATGCGTACGGATCTCTCATTCATTCGATGCACCGGGATGTTTTGAACCCATCATGTGCTCTGACCTAGAGTATCTCTACTGTCTTGTTACACAGTGCATGGTTGCTGTGTGTGCTCACAGCATGCTCCTATGAGACAACACATGCGCTGTCGGTTTGTGCATGCTGACGCGTGTGCTACAATCTGTTAAAAACACAGCAGCTAGTGGTGGACGTGAGGCATGCGCCTTCTGCCAAGCGACCAGGGTTTTGTGGGCAGCCAGGGCCCAAATCCTGCTGTGTGTTGGGGTGGTCGGGGCCTGTGTGTCGCAGGCCTGCAGCCTATACGGCATAGGCGGGGGCTGACCAGGGCTGGCAGGAGTGTTGTGGTGCCTGTGGGCGCGGGTGGTGAGTGGCGTCTCCTGGCAGCTCCTCGGAGCGGTGTTGGCCTCCTGCACTTGGGTTGGATGCTGGCTGGCCGTGTCCAAGTCGCGAATGTTGCCAGCCTGCATGCAAGGGGCCGTGTTGTTGCCCTGGCAGTGGCTTTGAGTTGTGTTGCATATGTGATGTTGCCTGTGCTGACTGAGTACGATGAGCGATGTCTGAGGTGGGTACAGGGTTGCTGTGCGGTCAAACCCCATGCTGGCGTCGGGAATATGGGGGATCACCTGTGTATGAGAGGCATGTGTTGCCAAGCAACCCCATGGCATGTGGGGCAGAGCATGTTTTTGCTGGTGTGAGCTCACGTGTTGCGTATGGTTGGCAAGGCAAATGTTGCAAAGCCAGGCAGCTTGCCGGGGTGCACTGCGGGCGGGCTGGGTTGGGTTTGGGTAGTGCGGCTTGGATTGCTGCACGCACACACCGTCTTATGGTCACGCCTGATGACGCATATTCCGTATGCATGGGCTGCGTCTCACAGACAGGCCTGTTTTGCGCGTCATGTGGGCAAGAAACGTGCCACGGGCGTTTGGAGGGCCCCATATGCCTGGGCGCCGCTGCCAAATTCTTGACTACATTGCGCACTGCACACCGTCAACAGAGGGGAAGGTTGCTGCTGGGATTATGTTTTCAAACGCCGCAATGAACCTGTTACTTGTGTTTCTAGCACCCCATGGCTTGCTGGTTGCAAAGAGTTGCGCGGGCCACAGTTGAATGCGGTGAAGTGTCTGTTCGCAGGCGTTGGCACATGCTTCAACATTATGTTCAATGCATTGCTGACCAGCACATGGGGCATGTCCCGCAAGCATCAAGGTGTTACGTACACCTTGCGTGCTTGTTTTTTCGAGTGTTTCTGGTTGCCGCTCGTCCCCCCGAGGAACGTTGCAAAGCGGTGAGTCTGTGAGCGTGAGGAGTGGGTTTTTGTGTTGGTGGTTTGTGACACTTGCGTGCTGACACTTGGCGGTTGCATGTGTTGGCACGTGTATTGAGAGCGGAGCGAGTGGGAAGTGGGAGTGTGTTACATGGTGAGGGCTGTTTGGAGTGTGTACTGTGCACTGGCGTGTGTCTTGCTCTGACTGGCAGCAGCGTGGTGGTGGCTCCTCGTCTGTGTGCAGGGTCGTGTGGGGCAACAGATTTGCTTGGAGCCGTAGTGCCACTGTAGCCATCCAGGATGGTTGCTTGGGCAGGGGGGGCATGTGAGCAGGGGGGCCATGTGAGCAGGGAGGCCATGTGGCCATGTCGGCAGGGGCCATGTGGAGTACCTGCAATGCTGCTGCTGCCGCTTTATCTCGCACCAGCAGCAGCAGCAGCGACATGTTGGTGACGGTGTGACCTTGTGGTGTGCTTTCCAGCAGCCAAACCACAGTCCTGGGCTCTCCAGGTCATAGCAGCATTGTACAGCAACTGTGTGCCAACAAACTGCAGTCGTCGACGTATTCAACTGATTGGTGCGAGTTGAGCTTACCCGTATGGGAGGCTGCACGCATGTTGGGTGTGATTCTGCACAAGCTGGTGGCCAGCTCCCAACCAAAGCATGTTTGTGCAGGATTGCGTTCAGTTTGGTGTCGGCATCCATCTCTGTCAACGGCTGTGGGACACGCCATTGCCAGTGGCGTCAGTCAGCCCGGCAGGCTTTACCTGCTGTAGGTCTGTTTTCGTTGCTGCTTCACTGTCATGTTGTCTGCGCTCCGTAGGCTCCGGGCGCCCCACCTGATTGCAGTGGGTGTGTTGTGCTGTTTACAGCCGCGCACCAACCTCCTCCTTTACTGACGGGTGAAGCCCCTTTGCAGGTGCAGGCTGCAGGTATAACCGCGCGCTTGATGTCCAAGCGGCCGTGCTAGTTTGCAGGAAGGCTTTGACCTTCTATTGTCTGCTGTCACTTCTTTTCACTGCACGCGTCACTGTTGTGCCCTCACTCTGGCATTGTTCTAGTCCCATGCAGTATTGGCTGCTTGCATCGCAATCCCCGCCATTGGGGTGCACACCTTGTGGGCCCTCTTCGCTTGCTTGGCTGCTTGCAACCCCACCACTTGCATGTGCAGCAATTGCTCCAGCCCTTGTGATAGCTTCACATGGGTGGTTCTCTCCTGAGCCAAGCTGTCATAAGCCGAGCTCCCATGTTTGCTGCTTGGCTGCCAGTAGTCTGACTGGTCATATATTGTTGATCCAGGGTTATGGTTGCATGCCTTAGTGTCGATCTCTTGCTGCCACAGCATGGTTGTTGTGGTTCAGCATGCTGCTGTGATTATGGTCCAAGCTTCAACTTCAATGCAGTCATACACTGGTGGGTTGTGAAGGCCTTCTTGATGCAGATTGTAGGCTCTTTAGGGCTGCTTGACGGTCGTGTAACTGGAAGTGTGCTGTGGTCCAGTTAGAGCTCTGCTACCACGTTGGAGCCGTGCAACACTGACGGGGCATGCACTAACGACATCAAGCCACCCATGGAATTGCCTACTAACTGTCTGCATGCAAGTTCCGGCAAACTTGTAAGCCATGCTTTTATCAACCAGTGCGTGTACACACAGTGCCCAGTGTCAACCGTGTTGCTGGTCCACAGCTGCTGCTGCTGCTGCCTTTGGTGCCTACTGCTGCCGGGGCACCAGGCAAAGCAAGCGTGCAAGACAAGGCCAGCGCGATGTCGAGTTCTTGAAGTTGAAGTTCATCGAACAAGCGCGAGATGACGACTGATCGCCGGAATGCATTGTAGCATTGTGCAAAACCACAGCACAACGAACGGTGGAACTCGCCGAGATTCCTTGCCCGAGCTGTTTCGCTAGGCAAAACAGTGTCGTTTTGGATTGTCGAGTTAAGGTACCGAGTCCTTTGCCGCACCAATTGGTTCCTGAACAGTTTCGTGTCCCGAGAAGTGTCCGTCAGCACTCACACAGTCAACGTGTCAAAGCACAATTCTGTAGTGTTCGAAGAGAGATCCTTGTAATCATACATTGCCTTGGCTGGTGCATTGGGGGCGCGCAGCAGAAGGAATTCTTGCAAGACCTTGTTTCCCTGCTATTGTTCCGCTGTTGTCGCAAACAATCTGGCATTTGGTTAAAGTATGCCCAAAAGGGGCACCTCTCGAGGAGATGCCAGCAGTGACGACGAGTATGCTGTTGACAGCACGAGAGGCAATGGCAATGGCCCCAGGCAGGCCAGGCGCACAATGGTCTCGCAGACTCCACGTGCTGCGAGATCTCGCCCAACCAACAATCAATTATTGTGAGTACTGCCATCTGGAGTCGTTGATCGTACACTACTCTCACGTCACACACCGACAGCAGCCAGCCTGCAGTGTCGGTGTTTGTGTCGGGAACGGTGCAGACAATGGTGCATGTGCTCACTTCTCATGCTCATGAAACTCTTCCAACACAGGTACAAGGCTTATTTCCGCTGGAACCATTACTGCCACAAGCTGAAGAATGACACTGGTACCAGCCTGCTGCCTACAGAGACAGATGCTTGCCCCAGCGTCACTGCAGCATTCCTGCAGGTGGGTGCAACCATCACCAACGCGCAGGAACCTTGTTCTGCACTGGACGTCCAAGGCATGCAGCCTGCACATGCAAGCAGCAGTGGAAGCTGTCTGCACCTGACTTCCACAGCAGCAGCAGGGTGCATGGATGTCATCACAGCCAGTGTCGCCAGACACTGAACGCTCGGGCACTGTCTCGTCAAGTGTGCTGGCTCATGACTCATCCAATGTTCCTCTGAAACACGGGCTTTGATCTGTCTTGCTGTGCACACTGGGCTGGCTGTGAGTGTCACCTGCATGGGATGCCAGTGTGATGCACTTGACTGGCCTTTTCTGCTGGACCTGAGTGCGCTTGCTGTTGTGCTGCATGCATGTCTCCGTGCAGGTCTTGCACACCCTCAACGTTGCTGAGGGCTACAGGGCAGGAGAGCAGCGCAACATCCTGCAGGTGTGGACAGCATCAGCGGTGCTGGCACGGCCAAGCAAACCAGCTGCAGGATTCTCGACTTTCTTGGTAGAGCAGCAACAAGAGCAGTGGTGCTGGCTGTATATTATGCTTGCATCAGCAGTGTCCAGAGCATCGGAGTTACAGAATATGCTGCGTGCTAGCCCGTGCTTTGGTCTGCAGGCTGGCGGGCATAGCAGTCACTACCAGCAATCAACCAGCAGAGCGGCATTGACAAGCAGGACCTGGATGTGTGCAGGGTGCTGTACATGTATGCTGCCAATTGGTTTGAAAATCAACCACTGGCAGGGGAGGCAAACAGCAGCGCTGACAGCGCAGGTATCGGGGTCTGGGCTGCATGCCGGCATGGCAGCTGCAAGCCGGGCTCTGAACGCTGATCACTGCCAGCACAAAATCAGGACAGCAGCACTGACCATGTGCCTGCGTTGTATGCTGTGATGTGCTGTGCTGTGTGCTGCTGCAGATCCTGTCCAACAACACGCGCCGCACAAAGGTGGTGGAGCTGTCTACAGGCACACACAGGGTGCCTGATGAGCTGCGCAAGCACTACCTGTCGGACGGGGAGGGCGGGCAGTACTCAACCAACCTTGACCGCAACAGATACGGCAACGACGACCAGTACCTCTTCACTGGTGAGTTGTTGGGAGCAGGAGTTGATTCAGGGAGGTGCAGGCAACCAACTTCAGACGTACGCGCGAGTGTGTGCTTGGAGAGTGTTGGCAGCTGTTGCAGTGAGTTTGGTGACCAGCAGAAACCTTTTCTTGATTCGAGGGTCCAAATGCCTGAGGGGCTGATGTGACTGGGCCCGGACGCCCGTCATCACTACTAGGCCAGGACGCCCGGTCATCACTAGAAGCATCAGCTGTGTGGTTCAGTATGAGGCAGGAAATGCAGTCGGTCCTGCAGCATGCAACCGCACGGTGCGCTCATCCTGGCTGAACCAACTGTGCTGCTGTGCTGTGC
>QAXK01000876.1:0-32740 GCA_004335735.1 Chlorella sp. KRBP
GCAGTGGTGCGGCATCTGGAACGCGTCGCTGGCCACCGTGTACAACGGAACGGCGCAGGCGGCACTGGAAAAGGTGAGCAAAAGGACGCGGCCGTGTCTTTGGGCGCCTGGTGTTCAAGTCGCCTGTATTGGGCGCCACTAAGAGGTGCCCGGCAGCTCTAAGGCTCATGAACGTGTGTGTGCCCTTCAGTCAACCCTGGCTTGTAGCCTCTGGCTCATAGCAGGCAACGGAAGCAATTCACCCTGCACTTGACCTACACTGTGTTGCGAGGCACACGCAGGTGGCTCTGGTGACCCAAGCGCCGTATTGGATCAACCTGGCCGTCAACCGCAGCACCAGCGCCTGGCAGTGGGGCGCGCCCAACACCCTGGCCAACTCGTCCACCTACCTGGCTCAGTACCAGGGCTGGTGCGACGCGCAGCCGCCGGCGGCGCAGGCGGGAGGGCCCGAGTGCTCGCAGCTGGCCTTTTACCCGGACGGCTGCTCGTCGTACGACCCGACGGGGCAGGGCTGGGGCTGGTTTCCCAGGACGTGCAACGCGACGGGCTCGTACATGTGCATGGCCTCGCCGCGCGGTGAGTGGGGCGGGGAAGAAAACAACACATGTGCGTGTGTGTGTGGTGTTTGCATCTGGTTTGGCGCCTCAGTACGCGTATCAGATGTCCCAAGCAAGGGTGTGTGCGTCGAGCTTTACATCTGTGCTCTCCGTCGAAGCAGATGAGCATAGATATCATATGCTTCACGCAACCCCTGGGTTACCCCCAGCTCCCGCGCTGCCCTCTCAGCACAGAGGGTGTGTTTCTTGCTGCCGGGTGGCGGGGCGAAGAGGGTGGCGCTCGCACAGCAGCCTGTCAGCGGCAGGCATTCAGCTGGTGGCCAGGGCCGGCATGTGCTCACTCCTGCGGCGCCTGTCGTCACCGGTGATCCGTCACACGTGCAGGCTCACCTGGCCGCTTCTATTGCGGCGACGGGTATGACCTTGGCGGCACGGTGGTGGGCGCCAACAACTTTACCAACGCCACGCCAAAAGAGGTGAGCAAGCGCCCACTGAGACGCGCTCAGACCTTCACATGGGCCATCTGCAAGCATGGCCTTGCGTGTACCTGATAGCCGTGCGAGTTGCTGCCAGCTGGGGGCCAAGCGGGACGCTGCTTTGCTGGGTATGGCCACAGGCACGCGTTGGAGTCAATGCGACAATGTGTGTGTTGCCGCGCCCCATGCGCTGCTGCTGAGGCACACGTGAGAGTTGATGCAACAACTCATGTGTGTTGCCGCGCCCATGTGTTGCTGCTGCAGACGGCGAGCTACTGCTCCGACCTGTGCACCAGCCAGGCCGCCTGCCACGCCTTCACCGTCATGGGGTCGCTGTGCGTGCGCAAGAGCCGCAACACGACGTCGTTCGCTGCCGACGTGGTGCGGCCCAACGTGACGGTCGGGTGCTTCAAGTACGGGCTGCTGTGGGACATGATGGGCGCGCACGTCGCCGTGCAGGTGGGTTGCCGCTGGCGCTGGCTTGGCAGAGCTGTTCAGGGCTTGCTGGCCTTGTGCGGCGAAGGTCCAGCTTGCCTGCGTTGTGTGGGAGGATGTGGTGGGCACCCGCCACGCATCCCACACACGTCTGCATGCGTTCCTCACGTTTGCTGGGCATTCGTGCGTGGCCGTGGCGTGTGCTTGCACGCAGGCGCGCGTGGCGGCGGACGCCAGCTCTCGCTTCCGCTGCGTCCGCTTCCAAGACGTAGCCCGCACCAACCTCCTCCAGCAGACGCTCCCCGGCTGCCAGCCCAGCAACTGCACGGCGCTCTGCTTCGCCACCCGCTCCTGCGTCGTCGCCGTCTTCGAGCACGCCACCTGCACCTGCACGCTGGCGCGCAACCCGCTCACGGGGCTCGACGGCAGCAACGGCTACCGAGACGGCATCACAACGTGCCTGTACGACGACGACGACTCATTCCTCGGCCTCGGCTTGGCTCGCAGCGCAGCGTACATCACCCCGCCCGCCGCAAACTCGCCTCCGGCCAGCTCCTCGGGAGACTGGCTCGGCGGCAACGGCGAAACCGGCACCAACAGCCAGAGCGGCAGCGTCGACGACATCAACTTTGTGCCGATTGGAAGCAACACAACGTCGCCGCCGGCGACGAATCCATCGGACCCCAGCGCGAGGTGGCCGCCCTCGCCTACGCCCTCGTTGTACCCTCCGCCCATGCCACCGCCGGCGCCGCCGGCACCTGCGCCCCCGCCGCCCCAGCCGCCTTCCCCGCCGGAGATCCTCACCTTCCCCGTGCCCCCTGCGCTGCGCCCGCCGGCGCCGCCGTTCATCCCGACGGCTGCGCCCGACGGGAGCGCGTCGCCGCCGGTGCTGGCGCTGCCCGCAGCACCGCGCCCGCCTCCCCGCCCGCCTTCCACACCGCTTGGCAGCAGCACCGGCGGCGGCGGGTCTGCCTTCGGCGTTTCGCAGATGGTGGGCATCACGGCGGGCTTCTGCGGCGGGCTGCTGCTGGTCATCGGAGGCATCGCTTTGCTGGTGGTGCGGAGGCGGAGGGCCCGCGCCGCGGCGGGCGCAGCAGCAGCGGCAGCGGCAGGCACGAGCAGCAAGCGCGAGGGGGCGGAGAACGCGCGCGACGGCGACAGCTTTGGCAGCACCGGGCCCAACGGCGGCGGCGGCGGCGGCAATACGCCTGGTACCGCTGGCAAGGGCGCGATGGGCGGGGCGTCTGCGACGGGAAACAACCTGTGGTTTGGCAACCCTCTGCACGGCGACGTCAACGTGACGGCGGAGCAGACGCTTTCGGCGCTGCGGTCCTGTGGGCTGTCTGCGGACTTGGAGCGGACGCTGGCGTTGTATGTGGAGGCGTGGACTGGGACGCTGAGTGCCTCGACGAACAGCAATGCTGTTGCGGCGGCAGGGATCACAGGGGCCGGGTCGTCCCAGCTGGCGCCAGCAAGCAGCGAGGTGGTTGCGGCGGCAGGGGCGGCTGGGCCACCCTCGGCTGGAAGCGTCGCAGCGGCGGCAACAGGCGGGGTGCAGGTGGCGGCGGCAGCGGCGCTGCCGCCACCCTTGACGCGGTCCCAGGCGGAGGAGCTGCAGGCAGCGATCCTGCGTGGCCAGCAGCAGGCCATGGCCGCGGCGGCGGGTGGCGGAGGTGCGGGGCCTTCGTCAGGGGAGATTTGGCCGGGCGCGGCGGTGCAGGCGCTGGAGCAGCTGCTGCACAGCTTGCAGGTGGCGGGTCGGGCCGCGGATTTGGACCCGGCCAGCACTGCCATGCAGCAGCGGGCGTTGCGGGGGAGCGCTGGCAACTCCCAGGGCGGTGCGGGTTCGTTTGCCGGCAGCCATGCGCTTGCGGGCGGCGTGGGCAGCGACGGGAGAGCGCCGTCGACCGGGCGGTGGGTGGATGGGGCCAACTCTGCCACGGCTGCTGCCGCCGCAGCAGCAGCTGCTGCTGCAAGGCGAGGCTCGAGTGCAGGCTCAGGCGGCGCGACGGCGGATGGTATGGTGCGGATGGGTGGGGAGACTGGTACGGTGTTGGCCCCGGCGCACCACCACCAGCAGCAGCAACAGCAGCTCCAGCAGCAGTACATGCAGATGATGCCCCACGGCGGCATGGTGATGGTGGAGGAGGCGTCGGCGCTGGCAAGTCGCAGCGGCATCTGCAGCAGCTACATCACGCTGTCGAAGCTGCTGGGCGCGGGGTCGTTCGGCACGGTGTATGAGGGGCGGTGGCGAAAGCAGACGGTGGCGGTCAAGATCATCCCGCACTCGCCGGCGGCGGCGCAGCGCGTCAAGAACGAGGTGGAGCTGTCGATGAAGTTCGACCACCCCAACGTGGTTCGGAGCTACTTTTACGAGACGTTCGACGCGCGGGCGATGAGCCACGTCGCACAGCTGGTGAGTCCTGTTCTGGCAGTGACGTCGCCTCTGGGCGGTGGCCAGGTGCACGGGTGCGTGAGTCAGGCTGCGAGGTGCGCGCGAGTGTGCTGACCGGTGCGGCGATGCCGTGGCGCTCGCTGGTGTGAGCGCGCAGGAGGCGCAAGCCGCGCAGCGCGAGTCGCAGGAGACGTGGATCGTGCTCGAATTCTGCTCCGGCGGCTCGCTGGCCTCACGCCTCTACGCCACCAGCCACAGCGGCTCGGGCGAGGAGGTCATGGTACCGAGGCCGCTGCACGAGCGAGATCCCTGCATTTCATCCCTGGTGCGGCTGTGCCGTGCCAACTCTGAGGGCAGCGCTGAGTGCAGAGCTCTCAGCTGGTGTCAGGTGCAAGGCCAAGATCATGTCCTTTGGCTCTTTGTTGCGTGCTGCAGGACGGCGTGCTTAACATCGCGCTGGGCGTGGCGCAAGGCATGGCCTACATGCACTCGCTCGCCATCTGCCACGGAGACCTCAAGTAAGCGCTGGCTGCAATCTCTCCCGCAACACAAGCTTTTGCCCTTCTGCCACGACACCGCACCATCACCGCTCACACCACGCGATGCGTGCTACCACCACCATCTTTCGACTCCTCCCTTATCCATGTGCAACTGATCCACTCATTCCGTGCAGGTGTGAGAATGTGCTCCTCAACGGCACCGCCGGCGCCGGCGGCCCCTCCAGCCCACGCCAGATGGTGGCCAAGGTCGGCGACTTTGGCCTGTCCCGCGCCATGGGCGACACCAGCAGCCACCTCAGCACGGCGACCGTGGGCACCGTGACGCACATGCCGCCGGAGCTGCTTCTGTCGGGCCGGCTGCGCCCCTCGTGCGACGTCTACTCGTTCGGGGTGATGCTGTGGCAGCTCTACACGGGCGCCGTGCCCTACTCCGGCATGAGGTGAGCTAGGGCTTTGGGCCGTGTCTCAGCGGAGCATGCCACTGCCCCAGGCGATTGGACCATCGGACCATCGCACTCATCGCACTCATCGCACTCCTGTTGTGCTGTCGGGTCCACCCTGCCACCACCCTGCACAGGTACGCCGAGATTGTGTACAAGGTCGCGGTCTGCAACATCCGGCCGCTCTTCCCGCCCGACACGCCGGCCGCGTACCGCGAGCTGGCCGAGACCTGCTGGCAGAGCGACGCGGCAGCCAGGCCCACCTTCGAGCAGGTACAGGCCTCTTGCATTCGCTGCTGGCTGCTGGGGAGCGATGCTAGTCGACGCGGTCGCGGGAACCATCACTAATACCTCACACCTCCTCGTCTCGCCCCGTATACGCACGCAAACCACTTGGCAGGTGATCGAGCGGCTTCATGGCATGCTCCGACAGGTCTTCGCGCTCGACGCCGAGCGGCAGCGCTCCCTCGCGACGCCGGCCTCGGCCCGCACGCCCCGCACCGGCGACGGCTCCCCCACCTCCTCCGACGACATCACGATGCTCTCGCCGTGGATCGCGGCCTGCCCTAAGCCCAGCACCGGCGGCGGCGCCCCGCCTCCGCAAGCCGACCAGCCTGATCAGTCGCAGCAGCCCGACCAGCCCGGCACAAGCGCTGCACACGGCGAACCGCAAGGGGCAGCAGCAGACGCGACCGCGCCGAGCAGCAGCCCTCTCACCCCACGGGAGATCAATGGTACGAGCAACGACAGCACGGCGGCCGGCGGCGGCTGTCACACTGGCCTGGAGAGCGGGACACCCACTCCCCGCAGCGTAGCAGCCGACACGGCGGCCACTGGCGCCGCCCTAGCGGTCGCAGCAACGGCGGCAGCAGCGGCGGCCACCGTGCACGCGACCAGCAAGGCCGTGGACATTGTCGGCACCGGCGCCGGCCCGCATGCGCTAGCCATGGCTGCGAGTGCTGGCACGGCAGCGAGTGGCGCGGGCAGCCGTCTCAGCAGCACCGTGCACCCGCACCTGCACCATCCCACAGGCGTCTCTTCCCTCAGCGTGGCGGCCATGCCCCACGTGTCGCCCAGCAGCCTCCCCTCGCACCACCACCACCACCACCAGCCGCCCTCGCACCAGCACTCGCACCAGCGCTTGGGCGGGTCGGCCAACAGCTCACCGACGTCACCGCTGATGAGCGCGGTGGCCATCTCCCTGGTGCCGCCCTACAGCTCTGGCAGCCTGCAGAGCCACAGCAACGGCCGCAACAGCCAGAACGGGCAAGTGCTCAGCAGCCATGACGCGCCGTCGTCCTCCGAGGGCCACGGCGGGAACGGCAGCGGGGCGCTGCAGGGCGGCAGCAGCGCGCAGGCGCAGCAGCAGCAGCAGCTTCTGGCTAGCTCCCCCTCAGCGGCAGCACGCGAGGTGGAGGCGGTGGCGGCGGCAACCGCGCTACTGTCGCACCAGCTGCAGCAGCACAACCTGCCGTCAAGGCAGCAGGCGGCGGCGCTGCAACTGCCCCCGCCGCCGCCCCCTCTGGCCCCTCGCCCGCAACAGCAGCAGCAGCAGCAGCAGCAGCTCATCCGGCAGCATCAATCCATGTCGCTGCTGCCCACGCCCCGGGCCGCGGCCAGCCCCCCCACCGCCTATGGCACGCCCACCGCTGGGGAAGCGGGCGCCAGCTCCTCTTTACAGCATCCAGGCAGGCAGCATGGCTCCTACTCCGCCCGCCTGCCCATCTCCGGCGTCCCGCTCCCACCGCTCCCCTCCAATGTGGCCGCCGCAGCACAGGCGTGGGCCGCGTTGCCGCCGCCACTCCGTCCCCTCGCCACCAGCACCAGCACCACGGCATTCGCCTCCGCCTCCTCCATCCCGCTCCCACCCTCATCGCACCAAGTGACCCACCCGCACCTCACCCAGCCACAACCCGCCGCCACGGCACCACCTCCCGCTGCCGCTGGCGCAGGCGCCTCGCAGCAGTCGCCCTTTGCGCCGTTCTCACAGGCGTCACCTTCCTCTGCTGCAGCGGCCGGCGCTGGTGGTGCTGCTACGTCGCAGCACCAGCAGGGCATGCCACCGCTGCATTCCGTGTCGCCGCGGGATCGCCCGTCCATCCCTTTCCCAGACCACGAGCTGCTCGACCAACACCACCAGCTCCCTGCCGCACCTGCAGCACCCAGCGGAGCAGCAGCAGTGCACAAGACGCCGCCGCGCCCCGTGCGGACCACCAGCGGGCCGACACGCAGCCCCCAGCCCTCTCCCCGTACACTCTCCTTGCAGGCTGCGCCACCGCCGCTTGCGCAGCTGCAGCAGGGCCCACCAGGCGCCGGCGGCGGGCTCACCACGCACCCATCCATGCTCACGCTCGCCGTGCAAGGCACGCAGCAGGGCACCGCACCCGCCGCACCAGAGGCGGCTGTGCTGCACGGGAGTTACGGGTCTGGCGGCGCAGGCGGCGGCGGCGGCGGCGCGTTTTCGTCGTCTGGTTCGCAGGGAGCGGGAGACGGGGCGTCGCCTGCCCAATCACAGCAGCCGCAGTTCAACCGGCCGGCCGGCATGCCGGCCATGGTGCGAGCGGGGTCGCGGAACATCACGCTGCTGCCGGGAGGGGCGGAGGCGCACGTGACGCTGCGGGCGCTGGCTAGCTCACAGGTGCGGCCTGCTTTTGCTTCTTCTTGTTCTGATGCTGCTGATGCTGCTGTGGTGGTGGTGGTGGTGGTGGTGGTGGCGGTGGTGGAGGTGGTGGTGGCGTCCGCCGTTGCTTGTGTGGCGGTTGGCATTGCATGTGCCTGCGTGGCTGCCACCAGGTGGCGCGGGTAAGGGCAGGCCTGCGTGTGACCTTCGCTGTGCCAAGGTGGCCAGGACGCAGGCACATGCAGGCCTTGGCTTCACTTTGCGACATCCCACTGTATGATCACGCCCCAGCAGCTCGCTTACACCTGTGCCGCTGCGAAATCATGCTGCAACACTGTGCGTGCAGGTGGTGATGGGCATGCACGGCCTGTCCCTTGGCGGAGCCTCCACCGTCTCCAGCGATTCGACCACTTCTGGTGGCGGCAGCGCCCACTGGCACCTCCCGCCTCCGCCCTCGGTCACCTCCACCACGCTGGCGTCCAGCGCCTCCATGGGCCCGCTCACGCAGCCACCGCCGGCAGCCCTGCTGCCGCCTGGAGCAGGCCTGCCGCAGGCACCGGGCAGCGGGCGCGTGCTGGTGCTGCCCAGCAATCAGCAGCAGCAGCAGGCGCCGCAGTAGCACTTGTGCTGCACGTGCTCGCTGCGCGCCCTGAGCAGTGGGTGATGTGCGTGTCCGGTGGCGGTTGCTGGCGCCGTAGTGGTCAGCGGGGGAGCGGTGTGCCTCCACATGGCCTTTTGTGCGCTTTGCAGGATGTGCGTCCGCGCGCGAGCGTGTGGTGTGGTGCGTGTGGCTTGCGTGCTTGCTGGGGGTCCACATGCCAAAGGGCAGTGCAGTAGCCGCGCGCTGGGGGCCAGTGGTTTGATATTTGATCGGACCTTGAGTCTATGGCTATGGAGGGCTAGAGCGTGTGTGCCAAACCGCACGCAGGTATCGTTATGCCTCGACGTGCACAACCAGCCCCAGCAGCTGCAAACGGAGCGGCATTTTTGTGACCTTTCAGACTGTTACCGGTCTGGTACCTGATGACCCTGTGAGCAGCCAACTTGACTCGTCTATTGATCGAGTGATTGACCTGTCCTTCCCTCCGCCGCACCGCCACCCAGCGTCCGTGCGCCGCAGCTGGAAGGACCAGACAAGACAAGGCACACTGTTGATGTTGCCGCCGCTGCCGCCGCCACTGCTGCTGCTGTTGAGAACTGCACGCACACCTTGATGTGTACGGCTTGATGCGGCATGCGCCATGTGCTGGCGCCATGTGCTGGCATGGGTCTCGGCTCCTGAGGGCTTGCGTGCGTGGCGGGAGGGCATGGCCGCAACCGCAACGCGGCAGAAGTAGCTGTTTGCATTGCACTGCTAGCGGCACCGTGATGGACATGTATCGCTGGGCATCGTGAGTCATGCCTGGCGCTGGCTCCCAGTCCTGCGGTTTGCGTGTGCACACTGACTCCCCGTGGCTTACAGCTCCGCTCGTCAAGCGGCGGCGGCAGCCCCCCATGCGCAGGAGACGAGCGGTGCTTTACCCAGTGTGAGACAGGCGAGTCAGTAGAGGACCACTTAGAGTGACTACCCAGTGTGCGCCGGAGTGTTAGCGCACGCGTGCGTGGATTGCTGTTGCGGCCGTGCAACCTGCTTGCTGCCTGCCCCGGCTGTGTGTGGCCAGGGTGGGCACGTGTGCGTGCGTGCGTGTGTGGCCTGGCGAGTTGCAGTGTTTGTTGCTCTTGTTGCTGCCGTTGTCATCGTCGGTTTGTTGTTGTTGCTGCTGGAGCAGGGCGGCTTCTGTGCGCCGCCCTGGTTCTCAAAGCTCAAAGCAGGTTTCCGCGGCTGTGTAATTCTTCGCTGACTGCGCGACTGGACAACTTGACTGCGTGGTGCGCATGCCTTGGCGGCTGCATCCATGGCTACCATTTGCACGCGTGCTCACGCATTTACCTGCCGCCGCTGCCGCTGCTGATGTCCTTGCTGCTGCTGGCCTGCGTGCGTTGCCTTGACAAATGATGCTGACTGGTGGAGAGGTAGAGATGGATCATCACTGCCGCACGGCTGCTCTCTGACCACTTCTCTCGCTGTGCCTGGCTGTTGCTGCTCCCACGTGACTCTGCAATCTCCACGTGACTCTGCAATCTCCACGTGACTCTGCAATCTCCACGTGACGCTGCAATCCAATCCAATCCAACTCGAGCTGTTGCTCGAGATTTCAAAATCAAATCCACGAGATCGGCAAGTGCAGAAAGCGCTCATTGGCAGCGCCACCTGCGCGCGTAGGCTCCTCGCTCGTCCTCTCGCCCCCCGACAGCGTCAAACTACATACACACTCCGTCCACACAGTTGGGGCGCTCCTGCGTGCACGCAAATGGAGGCGCTGCAGGCGGACCGGCTGCAGGCGTGGACCATCGTCGCCCACGACGGTGCGTGCGTGGAATGCTCGCTGCTCGCTGCTGCTCTCCTCGCGCCTGTTGTACACCTTCGCCGAAAAAAGCGTGCGTGCGCGCAGGAGGCATGTTCTCTCCGGCTTACGCCGTGAGCAACTTGCTGCGGGACGATGCCTCAGTATTCAGCACCTGTGAGGGGCGGAGGTGAGCGGTGCGGCCGCCGGCGTGCGCCTGTCCTCGCTGGCGCGCTTTTCACACGATGCACAGCAGCAGGGACAGGGCAGCAGGGACAGGCCAACAACAGCACTGGGTGCAGCGCAATGCACGCCATCCGAGGCCACGCCACGCTGGGTGCGCAAGGCGCGTCGTGTTTGCACGTGCACCTGACGCCGCCGCAGGGAGGACGTCACGGTGGTCCTGAAGCACGAGGAAGGCCCCTTCATGCTCACCGGCGTATCAGTCACGGTGCCGCTCGTCGGCTTTACCAGCCCCCTCCGTCACGCAGCCATCTTCACCTGCTGGGGTGCGTGTCGCGGGAGGACCACCTGTTTTGGGGGCCCAGCCACATCAGGGCACCAAGGAGCAGCAGCGGGGAAGGAATATGCGTCAGCCCAGGCCACAGCATGCACCACACGGCGCCTGTGCCGCCACCTCCAAAGACGTCCCGCAACCTCGCTAGAAGTGCTGGCCACACCACACACTCAGGCATGGGCTCCTCTACCGAACGTGACGTTTACTGAGTGTGGCAGTGTGCCCTTTTGCGCGCACACACAGACCTGCCAGGCCCGTCATCAGTGCCAAGCAGCTGGGCCCGGGTCGCCAGCGAGAGCGAGTGGCAGAGCAAGGTGGAGGCGCACCACCACCAGCAGCGGCAGGTGCGTCAAGCAGGGCTGCCTTCTTCAAGCCTACACCCACGGCGCCTCACACGCGTATCCCACGCCACGGGATGTCAAGTCACCGTCAAGTTGAGCTGCTGCCAAGCGCATGTGCGCTCCTCCTTACCTCCCTCGCCACCCTCCCCGCAGGAAGCTGTGCTGCGGCTGCTTCAGAGCAACACCGCCCCCCAGCCCCTCTCCCGCCCGACCACCCCCGCCGCCAGCCCCCCTCACCTATCCGGCCCCGTCCCCACACATCCCCCAGTGGAGCTAGCCAGGCCTGCAGAAGCAGCGACATCCCACATCCTTGCTACTCTCAGCGCCCTGCACCTGCTACAGCAGCAGCAGCACTGCGCCAGCACCGCACCAGCGCATCAGACCTCCCGCCCATCCACATCCCCGCCGCTCACCAGCGCCCCAGCCCCCCTAGGCGCGCTGCTAGGTGCTCTGGCAGTTCTGCAGGTGGGCCCAGCCTGCAGCTGCACAGGCCACACCAGCGCAGCCCAGCAGCAGCAGCAGCACCGGCAGGGGTGGCACAGGGCCGTTCAGCAGCTCTGCAGCGCCCTGGGCCACGTCGCACACGCTGCGACCAACAGGCCATTGGCCTCCCACCACAGTGTGCCCGCACCGCCCCACCCCACCTACAACGACGCCGACAGCAGCGCCACCGCCGCCAACACCGCCCGCCTGCCTGCACATGGGCGGGAGGGCGTCGCGACGGCCACGCTCCCCCGCGCCATCCCCACACGCACCCGCAGCACCGTCGGCGCCAGCGGCAGCAGCAGCAGCAGCGCCCACCAAGGGCATGGCTGTCGCTTTCCCTCGCCAAGCAGGGAGCTTCTTGTTCCTCTCCCTGGGCACCTGTCTAGCTCCAGCGGCACCAGTGGGCCCAGCCACCCTGCAGGCCTCTCTGATGGCACGATGAGCCAGGCCTCCTCCTCCTCCACCTCCTCTACTTCTAGCGCCGCTGCCGCTGCTGGTGCTGCGCTCCAGGACGCAGCAGTGGCACTCAGCGCCCACAGCAGCGTCGGCGTTGATAATGCGGAGGGCGGCCTAGCAGCGTCCACCGCACTGCATACCTACCAGCACCAGCACCGGCAGCAAGGGCTCACGAGGCTGCATGCGGATGGCTCGGAGTCCGTGGGTGCAAGCGCCGCGTCAGCAAACGCGCAGGAGGAGGAAGAGGAGGGAGCGCAAGTCGTGCAGCCGCGCAAGACCTGGTCAGGTGCTGCGGGTGCAGCAGGCAGCGGGGGCGTGCTGGGAGGCGTGCTGGGAGAGGCGGCGGTGCTTGTGAGCGAGGAGCAGCTTGCTCAGCAGCTGCAGCTGCAGCACTTGGAGGCCCGGAGGTATATGCCGCGGCTCCCAGCGCGATGGATGGTGACGGCCCGCCCCCCCGCCGCCACCGCCACATCCAACACTGCTGCTGGCTGCAGCGCTGCAGCTGTCGGCGTGCGCCATGCTGGCGCCAGCGCTGCAGCTGGCGGGGCGGTGCTGCGCACCGCAGCGGTGGCTGCAGGGGCCAAGGGTGACGAGGCGGCAATATGCGGGGCTGGCGGGGTGTCAGCAGCGGCTACTGCTGCGGCACCCCTGGTGCTGCCAGTGGCCCCGCCTGCGCCCGCAGCGTGGGTGGAGCTGGAGCCGGACCAGAGCCAATGCCACGTGCAGCTCGACACGCCCATGTGAGTGCTTTAGGGCTTGAGGCTAGGGCTTGAGCTCGGGGCCCCGCAGCCTGGCTTGCTCGGCACCGGTCCAAAAGCAAGGGCAGCAAGCGGTGTATGCATGCCATTCCCCCGTCACGCAAACACTCGTGTTGTGAAGTGCAACCTTTTGTGCCTGCCACTGTCCCGTGTGGTGGTGGTGTGCAGGTCTGGGCGTTACGTGGTTGTCAAGTTGCTGCGCGGGCGTGAGAGGTGGGGCGGCAACAACCTGGACGTCACGCACCTGGCGCTGTACGGGAGCGCTGGGCCCTTGGCCTTTGCGGCACCACGCAGCCAGGCCTTGGCGTGATGTTAGCGCCAGGTGTGTGCTGGGCCATGGCTCGGTCATCAGGCACACTGTGCGTGGGACCCCTGCCAGGCCATGGACTGATGTGGCGCAGAATTGGGAGTGCTGGACCACAGGCCACAACCTCGCTGAAGAGCGCGCTGCCATGCATATGAGCATGCAGTCTGGCTCTTGAATTCACGTCCTGTTGCATGTTTGCCGCTATGTCTTTTGCTGGGCCGGCGTAAACAGTGAACCAACTCTGTAAAACCCTCGGACCCCACCTGCACCTCTTGCTGCACCTCCTGCACCTCTATCTGTTGCGGTATGTTCTGTATATCTGCACTGTGCACCCGGATGCACCTGCTTTTGTCCAGTCCTGCTGCCACTGTCGACTGCCCTTGTGCCCACAATGCGCTGCAATGTGTCATCTGTGGGTTCCAGCTGGCCGCACGCAAGCGTGACGCGCTCAGGTGCCTGCCTTGTCCCTCCATCTCGACACCAGGCTTTGCAGAGCTCTGCCTACTCATAGGCATATACCCACAGCAGCAGCGAACCATCGCCCACTTCTCAAAGCATCCGAGCCTGCCAGCGGCAGCAAAACAGCAGCAATAAAACACCTTCCGCGCCCGACCTTGAGAGTACGCACTGCATCAATTGTTCCAGCAGCAGTTGCTCAAAAGCAAGGGTGTTGGGCGAGTGGCACGCCAGTCCAAGTACTGGCAGCACAATCGCGTCTGGGCTGTGCACACATGGCCAGCGGTACATTTGTACCGCAAGTGCAACCGTTACCGCCCCGCTCGCTCACTCGCGCGTCCCACTCATCATGCAACAGTCTCTCATGGTCAGAGGTCAAGACATCCGCACGCAAAAGACACGGACACCGTCAGGGAAGGCCAATCTTTCCGCAAAATGTGATTCCCAGTGGGATTGCTACAAACCTCCTTGTAGCGTAGCAGACGGCTGTTGCTAGGCTGCTGCTAGCGATGCGCAAATGCCGCTTGCTTCCCACTCGCCCGCCCACCCAGCCACGCCACATGCCATACTGCAAGCAGCGCAGAGCCCTGCAGCAAGAAGCTGCTGCTGCTGCTGCTGCTTACGCCTTCTGGCGGCGCACGTACACGGGAGGGGACGGAGGGTAGGGAGAGGGTGAAGGCGAGGGCGAGGGAGGGCGAGGCGAGGGGGGGCTCAGGAAAGGGACGTCGGGCTGCCGCCAAAAGATGTAATTGATAGAATGGATGATGTACTGCGCGCAGAAAGACCACGGGAAACGGACATTCATTCATATGTGAATGTCCCACTGACCGGCAAGCCCCTGCGGACATGCAAGCGCTGCTCCCTCCCGTCCGACTGGTGCAGATGGCCAGCAAAATGCCCCTGCAACAGTTAAGTAACGCACCTGGCAGTCGTTTGAGTTGCCCTTGATGTTGACGTACGCCTCGTTGACGGGCGTCGACTGGCTGTCCACGTTCAGGCGGTAGTTCGAGTTGGTAGAGGCGTCAAAGCCCAGGCCAATGCCCAGCACCCTGCAGGTAGGAGGAGAGCATGTGCATGTGCACGGTGAGCATCTCCTTCAACCTGCAGCCAATTCAGCTTCGAGTTCACGATTCACAGACCTGCCACGAGGATCCAGGCAGCAGTGCCACGACATGCATGCTTTTCACCCATGAACCGTGCGCCGTTTCTGCTCCAACGTGCCAATCACTCACTTTCCACTGAGGCTGTAGAGCAGGCCGCCCTGCGAGAGGCCTCCCTGGAGCGGCAGGACGCGGTTGGGGATGATGTGCGTGTTGACCGTGAACGCATCGTCCGCCTGGGTGTAGGCCGTGATGGGCGTGTTGCTCGGCTGCGCACACACGCATCCAACGACACAGCAGGGCAGGCAGCATGGTCGGGACGTGGCACACTGTCTGGGGGCACTGGACGTGGCATAGGGCACTGGACTCTCAACGCTGCCAGTGGCTCCCCATCAGCACCCCACCCCGTAGCTGCTCAGGGGCACCCAGCCTGATGCCCCATTGCGACACGCGCTGAGCTTGCCGTGCACTCTTGCGGTTGCTGTGCAAGGAGCCACCCCACCCGCCCCACAGGACTGCCCTGTACCCGGAGAAATGCACGTCTCCAGAAGCCCTAGCGTTCAGCAGCACTAGCGCTCACCCAGTTGAGGTTGAGGGGCACGAAGAGCGTGGCCACGAGCGAGGTGTTGCGGTAGTAGTCGGCGCGGCCCGAGCGGTCAATCAGGCCCTTGAACGGCATGAAGGCGTTGATGCTCGAGATCACCTGCAGGCGGGGCGGGTTGGTCAGGGGCGCATGCGGGATGCTCAGGGCCTGGCGTGCGTGCGTGTTGAGGTTAACATGTTGTGCGGCCATCTCAGGCAAGCAGATCAGCGTGTGGCGGGCGCTGTGGGAGAACATGCCTGTGTTTTGGGTATAGTGCTCACCAAAGTTGGCGATACGTTAAGGCCGTTCACAGTCGTTAATCCACTAGGTTCACTGGTGTAGCAGCACACACGCATGCACGTATCCAGCGCTCACGTCGTAGGCGCTCTGCTTGCAGCCCGAGGTGGAGACGCCGCCGCTGCCGCTGGGAGGAGGCGAGGGCGTGGGTGGGCTGGGAGGGGGCGAGGGGGAGGCGGGGCGCAGCACCGAGTCAATGATGTGGACATACTGCGGGCGCACACGGGTGGGCACGCACACCGCAAGGGCACTGTAAGATATATATATATGAGATCTCCGCAGACCTCCACATGCACAGGGCGCAGAAGAAGGTCATCAGTGTGCGCTTCTCAGCTTGTGCTATTGAGCTTCCAGGCGCAGTGCCAAGGCACGATTGAGCAGCACAGAGAAAAAGCATCCACAAACAGAGCACTCACGCCGCCGCCGCAGGTGGCAATGTTGGCCTCGGTGACCATGGCCGTGTTGAAGTCTCCCTTGATGTACGTGACGCCCTGGGTATTGCGCGTCACCGTGGTGTAGCCCATGTTGGCCATCTGCCACACGCTCATGGAGCCGAGCGACAGCAGGCCCAGCGCGGTCAGGCCGTCGGTGGGAATGACGTGGTAGAGCAGGGTGTAGCTGTCGAGGCAGCCGGGCTGGTAGCACACCGACACGGCCTGGAGGGGCATGGCAGTGTGACAGGGTGGTGCATGGCAGTGCGTGAGCCACAGAGTGCTTGGTACGAACGGTCAGCAGTGAGTGGGGCACAACGGGTGGATGGCACTCGCTCAGAGTGACTAGCTAGGTGCATGGTGCACGGTGGGCAAGACACTAAACGGTGGAGGCAAGGCACTCACGTCGTTGGTGGGGGCGAACAGCGTGATGGCAGAGTTCTGCTTGAGAGCGTCCGCCAGGCCGTTGAGCTGCACGGCGTTGCGCAGCGCCACCAGGCGCGAGTCCTGGTTCAGCACGTCCCAGCTGCAAGGAGGCGCGCATGCACGTGCGGCGAGCGGCACACACACTGTGAGCGAGCGCGTGTGATGGGGAGGCGGCACGACGGGCGGTGCAAGCACGGCAATGGCGGCGCGCCGGAAGGGCAGATGAGAGGGATGTGCAGTCTAAACACTTCACAGAGCAGTGCTAGTGTGTGCGATGGCGACAGCACACGGGGCGCCAGCAACACTTACATGGTGCGGCAGCCATACTGAGCTTGAGCAACCGTGGCCAGCGCCAGAAGGCAGGCCGCAAGCGCAACGACACCTGCAATGGAGCAGAATCAGCAGCAGCAGCAGCAGCAGCGTGTCAGAGGAGGGTGAGTGGGGCCGTGCAAGCTCAGGCTCAGGCCCGTGCAAGCAGAATCCAGTCCAAATGGCGGCGGGCGCAGGAAAGGTGGATCGCGGCGGCTCTGGGCCCCGAACGCCACGCGCCACCGCGCGATGTGGCTTTGCATGCTGCGATTGGCGATTGCGCGCGTCCTCTGCTGCCGTGCGGCATGGTTTGGCCGTGTGCGGCGGCCCGAGCTGGTGAGCAGCCAGGAGGCCCCCCCTCTCCACCGCCCCCGGGGCCTGTCGCGCTGCGCTGAAAGTGGTTCGCTGCAGCGAGCTGCGCCCTGAGTGCCCCTGACCGCTGGCTAGATGTGCCGTGGTCAAAGTCAACTCCTTGGCACGGAAGTCAGAGCGGCCTGAGGAGCTGGAGCGCCCACTCAGACGATCGCCCACTCGCGCGTGAAGCGACGAAACGATAAGAGCCTCCCAGAGCTCAGCTGCCGGCGGCCTCCCTCACCTGAGCGCTTCATGATGTGCGGCGGCGAGATGACTTGGGATCTAGGCGCCTGCAGCGACGTGGTGCGACGTGTGTGTGTGTGTGGACGCGACCGATGCAGGATTGCGAGTTCTGATGCGTGTGTGGCTCTGCGAGTGCGCCGATGTGGTGCATGCTGTCCAAGGGCCCTAACGGTCGCCAGCACACCCGAGTCGATGGAGCTCAAGTTGAGGCGATGGGGCGGCCTGCAGAGCCTGCCCTGCCGTGGTGCACGTTATGGGTTGCAGAGGTTGCAGAATCACCAGAGTCATCAGAGTCACCAGCGTTTGCGAGAGGGGGTCACAGCGGCAGTTGGCGGTGCGTCTGCACCCAGGGACCATACCGTGTTGCGTCAGTTATCACATCATGGTGTTGCTCCACAGGTGAGTGTTGTGGGCACTGCAGTGCCTGTTGAAGACGCTAAGGTGCGACGGGTGAGAGCATAGCCTCCATCAGGCTGAGCAAGGTGTGGCGCGGCTCAAAGGCCTGCGCTGGCAGAGGTGGATTTTACTGTACTAGTATGTAGGTGTATGAGTCAGGGCACAGCAAGACGTCAAGTGGTGGGTGGGGCACTGCACCTCCACGTCTGAGCTACTGCCAAGCAGTTGACTACGGCACTGTGCACGCAGGGTGAAATGTGACTTGCTGGGCGGTCTTTGGAGCGTCAAAACATCACGTGCGGTGAGTCAACCGTGTGAGCCAACCGGGATCGCTCGCCTGCTTGTCAAAACATGGTCTGGTCGGTCCAGCAACCCTGAACAAAAGCTGTCTGCTCACCGGGTCGCTAGTCAGAAATGGATCACTGCAACTGTTCTCAGGGTGCTGTGCACAAACAAATGTGCGTGGCGCCAGTGGAGCATGTGGTAGCACAGTCCACAATGTCGCTGCTAAGGGTCGCGAGGTCGCAGGTGCCCACGCATCAGACACCTCCACCACCTTGACATTGCGCCCTCCCTCTCACCGCTCGCAACCTCTGCAACCATATGACCGTTCTGCGGACCGCCCACGACGTTCTGATGAAAATGAAGACGGCTAGGCAACAGGGGCACAAAAACAGGAGAGAGTAATCGCGCGTGCAAACCCTATATGCAGAACCCGTCCACACGCCACCACACGGGGAGGAGCAGCCCTGGCTTGGGAGGGACATCAGGAGCAGCACCAGCGTGTGGCCGTTCAGCAGAGGCTTGCGGAATGGCGGCAGCAAGCCCTCAGCAGCCCCATCACATCATAGAGCCAGCTTGGAGCAACAGAAGCAAAAGCAGGAGCGCGTGCTGTTGTGCTGGGTTGCCACAAAGCGCAGGGTTGACATTTGCAGGCGGCATCAGGGCAGCGCAACACGCACAGCAGCATGAGAAGAGCCCCAGCGGGTTCAGCTCAATCACAGCCCCACAGTTGAAGGTTGCGGGAGAGTGGGCTGGAGAGCAGGGCACTGGCGGCTGCACCCAACGGTGGTGGCGGCAGCGACACAGGTTTCATTTCCTTTCTACAGAAGGGCGGCGCTCTCGCCACACATTCTCGCCTGCTAAACGAACGCCACCTCCGCCACCACAGGAATCCACACAGCTGAGCACAACACACGATCACGCGCTGTGACAGTCTGAAAAGAGACACGTAATCAATAGAAGCTTCCCTGGAAAGGAGGGCACAGGACAGACAGAAACCACCCACACGCAGTTCAAAGTGGCACTCAATCGCACCAGAACACACTAGGACTAGGGGCGCGCTTTTGACTTTCACAAAGGCGCGAGCCGGGGTTGAGGAGAAGTACACACTTATCAGTGAGACTTATCAGTGAGACAACACAAGACGAGGGCGGCTGCCTGCCCACCGCCGCTCATCATCAGACAGGCGTTGGCGAGGTGGGTGCCTGCCCAGGCCTTGTGTTCAGGTGTGTGGAGCTTGGCCGTGGTCTGTGTGAGTGGTGCGCCCCGTGCCTCTCAGTGTGGCCGGGTGCTCGGGGCAAGGACAGGTCTAGGAGATTGGCGCACACCCACGCTTCCAGCAATCATGCGTTCAGACTGACCCCATAATTATTATTAAGCGTTCCACCAACCAACTCGTCAGCGGAAGAGGGCACAGCAACGCACCCCAACCGCCATGCACTCACTCCTCATGGAAAAAGCATCCTCGTGCCCGCTCTGCCAAGGCACAAAACTGCTGCCAAACTGAGGGCCTCGCTGCACCCGTGTGCCCAAGCAATGGGCAACCGTCCGCTCAAGCGATGGGCCCTCAGGATGAGCGGCCTGTGCGCCCCGCAGCCCACCCAGCTCATGACACCCATAGCCGGACCCTCTCAGTCGAGCCTCACAGCCAGCCCCTCACAACTGTGGCCGGCAAGTGCACCCTCTCACATCTCCCTCCAGGCCAACCCCACGGCCCTTGACAACGCCACACATCCGACTGGTGTGCCAGCTGCACCTGCTGCACCCACAAGTGCCAACTAGTGCCCCTGTGCCTCCTCGCTGCCGCCCGCCAGGCAGCGCAGCACCGCAGCGCCCTTTGCCTTTGCCGCTGACTTGAGCCGCTGGTACTGCTCCTCCACGCCAGCGCGCGGCGACGCAGCCGACGACTCCCACTCCCACGTGCACGACGCGTTTGAGCCTTCGCACTCGCCCACGGGCACACCGACGACGCCGCTGCTGCCGCCGCCGCCGCCACCGCCACCGCCGCTGTTGCTTGGCGGCTTGTTGGTCCCACCCAGGTTGTGGCCGATGCTGCGTGACATCTGAGAGATCTTGCCTCCAAGGGACTTGCGGCCCTCCTTGCAGCCGCTACTACCGCTGACGCTGCTGTTGTTGTTGGTGGGGCTGGCACCGGCAGAAGCCGCCTCGCCCGCATCGGACATGTCGGATGCCAGGCTGCCAGTCATGCTGCGCAGTGGGCCCGTCGCTGCCACGCTGTCAGTTGCGCTGCGCGGAGGCGGGGCAGACGCCACGCTGTCAGTCACAGTCACGCTGCGGAGTGGAGCGGATGCGACAGCGTCTGCCACGGCCACGCTGCTAAGCGGTGCTGAAGGTGACCTCACCATGGCCTCCACCACCGCCTCGCGCTGCGGACCATACAGCTGGTGCAGCGGTACGCGCGTCGTCGCCCCCGCCGCCGCACCCTCCCCATGCGGCACGTAGAGCTGGTGCAGCGGCAGGCGCGGGGCCAGCACCACGTTGCGCGGCGGGCTGTACAGCTGCTGCAGCGTCACACGCGTGGACACCATCGCCGCCGCGCCACTGCTTCTGCCGCTGCTGCTGCTACCACCACCATGCGACAGTGGGAGCCCCGCCGAGGGCGCGATCGCCACCGTTACCGTGCCGCTGGTCGAACGGCGCGAGCCAATGCGCGACACGGCCGCCATCATGGCTGTCGCCGCAGCGCTGCCCTCTGACCCAGCGCGGCGCAGCATGCTCGCGGCCGCCGCGCTGCTCTCCGAAGACGCGCGACGCAGCTTGCGGGACAACTTGGAAGCCACGCCGGCACGCTTGCTCTTGGATGCCGCCGCCGCCGCAGCAGCAGCGCGGCTGCTTCCAACACCGCCGGCGCTCCCGCTTTGCCGTGCCGCCGAGGCACCGCCGGCGCTGCCGGTGCGGCGCAGCATCGCAGCGAGCCCGGCACTCACGCCGCTGTTCGAGGCACCTAGAGCGCCGCCGGCGCTGCCGCTGCGGTGCAGCATCGCCGCCAGCCCACCATTGCTGTTGCCGCCAGCGCCGCCGCTGCTGCTGCTTCCCAAGCCCATGCTCCCGCTGCCCTCATCCCCGTTGCAGGACGCCGCGCCACCCATGCTGCGCACTGTCAGCGCCTCATCCACCACTGCCCCGCTGCCACCACCGCTACGAGCACCGCTGCTAACAGCACCAGCACCGGCAGCGCTGCCACCAGCGTTGCAGCCCTCTAGGTACTCGGCCTCAGCCTCCAGGATTTCGGCTTGGTCTACCGGCTGGAGCGAGTTGGCCGGCGTGCGCGACGTGGCGGCAAACACGCTGTTGAAAAAGGTGAGCGTGGCAGGCGCGGTGGTCGTGGCACGCCCATCCTGGCTCTGCTGCTGCTGCTGCTGGTTCTGCTGCTGGTGGTGCTGGTTCTGGAGCGCCTGCATCTGCTGCTGGTGTTGCTGCTGGTTGTGGGGATGCAGCGGGTGGGCGCTGGGGTGCAGGTGGCTGAGGCTGTGCCCGTGGCTGCCCGACAGGCCCGAGGAGGGCAGCAGGTGCCCTCCGGCCGAGGTGAGGCGGCTGATGGTGGCCTGCGCTGCGCTGAGCTCCTTGGCCAGCCTGGCGTTCTCCTGGGAGAGCGTCGAGGCGTCGCGCTTCGCCTTCATGAGCGCCGTGGACAGCTCGGCCACGCGCGTCTGCGAGTTCTTTAGCTTAGAGGTGGCGGCGAGCTCGCCCTCCTCGGCGATGCGCATGCGCAGCTTGGCCACTTCGACCTGCGGGTGTGGTGTGTGAGTGTGGGCGTGGTGCAGGTGTGGTGGTGGGTGTGGTGGTGGGTGTGGCTGTGGGCCAGGGTGCTGCGCAGGTGTGGCGCAACTCCTGGGGAACGTAGCGCCCTCCCTCTCTCGCTTCCCTGCCTCGCCTGCTGCACAGCCTCCCTTCCCACACCCTCCCATCCCATCTCCCAATCACCGTCTCACCTGCAGCTGCATGAGCCCCTCCTCCATCCCTATTCCCTCGCCACACTTTGCTTCTCCATCACCCATCACACATGATGCCTCACCTGCTGCATGAGCCTCTCCTGAATCGCCTGGTTCTGACGCCGCGCCTCCTGCAGCGCATCCTGCAGCGCCACCTCCCCCGCGCTCAGCTGCTGCTTCAGCAACATCTTCTCACGCAGGTCCTCCCGCCACGCAGACACCAGCTGCGCCATCTGCGCAGTGGGACCCGCCACCGCCCCACCCGCCCCACCCGCCCCATCCGCCGCCGCCTCCTCCCTCTCGCCCCGCGCCCCACCCGACCCCTCCTCATCACTCCCCCCGCTCCCTCGCTCCTCGTCACTCGCCCCGCCTGACCCCACCTCGCCCACACGCATCGCCACCGCCGCCGCCGCCGTGTCCTGCTGGGTGCAGCAGGAGAAAGGGCTCATGGTGACGGGCGGGCAGCCCACGCTGCTGGTGCCGCTGCCACCGTTGTGCTGGTGCTCGGCATCACGGCTGCTCGGGGTACCCACTGACGGCGAGCCCATGGACAGCATGTGCGCCGAGGGGCGTTGCTGCGCCTCTGCCGCGGCTGTGAGCACCCGCATGCCGTGGAGGGGGCTGCTGCCGCTGGTGGAGGTGGGGCTGTGGGTGCCCGAGTGTGCGCTCATCATGAGGTCAGACGAGGCGCGGGCGGGGGCGCCGGCGTCGCTGCTGCTGCTGCTGCTGCTGCTGCTGTGGTGCAGGCGGGGGATGGGCGCCTCGCTGGGCGTGGCGGGCCCGCCGCCGGAACGCATCCGGTCCTCGCCTGTGCGCAGGTGGTGCGAAGAAGGGTGACGGGTTGACGTGAGTTTTTGGACCTGCCGGCGGCGACCGGTGAAGCGTGTGGACGCCGCCGATCATGCTGAGGGCAATAGGCGTGAGTTATTGCTGCAGCGCACGCGTTGCTGCAGGGCTCTCCTTCTCTGTGTGGTGCAGGGATCTCGGGTTCGTTCAGTGGCCGTCATGGCGTGCCCGCCCGCCTCCCACTCCTCCCACGCAGCTCACCTTCGCCATAGCCGCTGGCCACCACGTAAATCTGGCTCTTGGTGGAGCGCAGGCTGCTGACTCCTGCGAGTTCCTTGACCTGGGCGATCCCGAGCTCGAGCTGGTCTGCATATATCGCCGACATGTCGCGAAAGGAAGCCCGTCCGCCTCCCTGCGCGATGGCAAGAGCACACACTGGCATGCACGAACGTGCATCTCTCGGTTCCGTGTTCCGATGTGCACACCGCCCGCCAAGCTCCTGCCGGTGGTGAGTCGCAGGCGATCTGTGAGCGCCTGCGCCAGCCGATTCGCGCTGATGTGCACTGCAGGGGAACACTCTGCATCGGCACATCGCGCTGGCCGCCTCTGCGGATGTCTAGCAGATGGCAGCCCCTCCGCGGCCCCCTCCTCAGAGCAACTCAGCGGCCTGGAACCGAAGCGCTGCAGCGTACGCGCATTGGCTGCGCACTCGGGCTAACTCTGGATTGCCGCGTACGCCTGCGCCTGCGCCGGCCTGCGCACCTGCGAGCTCTTCCAAGGGAGATGCGCGGAGCGACTCCTCAGTCTGCAGCGGCGCTCGCTGCTCTATCTGCGATGAGTGCAGCTTCACACTATTTGTCGTGCGTCTGCCTGCACTGCGAGTCTGCCTGCGCCGTTCGCCCGGGGCTTTGAACTGCTCGCCGGGTGAGATGCAGCTGTCGCTCTACCATGCCATCACGGGTCACAAGCTGCAGGATGGCAGGCGCCAGAGCATCATGTTGCGCGTCAGCACACGGTGGACGACGGGGTGGACGACGTGGTGCTCTTGCTCACATGAAATCTGCGCGTGCAAGCCGCAGCAGGCGCAATGCGAATGCTCGCCAACCTGCGACATGGCCAGCTGCAGCAAGCGCACCACAGGTTGCAGCAGCAAGCGCCGCTCACCAAAGTCGTCCCCTTGCCCCGCGTCGTCGTAGATGTAGTCGTCCAGGCCTGCAGACGCGCCCGTCGCGCCCTTGCCCAAGTTGAGGCTCTTCTTGGTGCCCTTCTTGGCCTGTGCCAGTCACGGGTGTGAGTGTGTGCCTCAGAGCGGTCAGTGCCCATGCCACACAGCCACCAAGTGCCCCCTCTATCGTACTCCCCGCCGCCTCCGCCTGCTCCGCCCACCACCCAAGTGCCCCCCCTATCGTACTCACCGCTGCCTCAGCCTGCTCCGCCTTGTGCTTGTCCGAGCGCAGACCCGCCACGCTCGTCTCCACGTCCTTGGTCTCTGTGGAGGTGAGCGGCCCACACGCGCCCTGCAGGGACGCGCACAGTGGAGCAACACTCTGACTGTGAGCCACGCCACCCAGTGTGCACTGAGCCACAATGAGCCGCGGTGCTTGGCCGCACGTGGGAGGCAGCTGACACATGAGATGGGTGCTGGGCCCACAGGACGGGTGCTTGCTGCACGGCACCTGTGCCTGTCGCCCCCAGGCTTGCTAATGCCCTGCGCTCGTTGCGTCCGCTGCCCACACGCCAAGCACCTGCCACACTTGTGTGCTGCGTGAGCGCTGTGCTGTCAACAGGCACCAGCAGCTGCCCCCCACCCTCCACAGTTGGCAGCTGCTGCCTCCCTCGGCACCGCTGTGCTGTTCACCCTCCACTACACCACCCACCCACCCACGCCTGCATCCACACCAGCGCACCTTGATGAGTGCCTTGATGAAGAGCTTGTAGTTTTTGCTGTCTTTGTGCACCACCACGTACTGGTTGACAATGGCGGCGGCAAAGTCTTCAAACTCCTTGACTGACTTGGGAAGGAACACGTCCAGGTTCACCTGCGAGCACACTCACACCCACGCTTGGCAAACGGTGTGGCGCCGCACGCCCACAGCATGGCGGCTCTGTGCTCCCGCCTAGTGATGACTGCGCTACAGCAGCTCAATCTGCCTCACCCTGTCCCCTCCGTCCCCGAAGAGCTCCTTGGCAGCTGCGTAGTCCGCCTGCTCCTCCAACCTGTGCGGGCACGGCACAGCACGGCATGCTTGGCAGCGTTGTGCGCATGCTGCTGGCGCTGCTGTTGCCACCCCAGTGGTCGTAGGCTATGAGCACGTCCTCTCCAGCGACTTCTCACCGCTGTCGCCGGAGCTTCTCGGCCACGGGGTCGTCAAGCGGCTGGTCCACGGTCCCTGCCTCCTTGAGGTACTTCTTCTCCTCCCGCTTCTTTGGCTGCATTGCCACACGCCGCACGCGCGCCGGGTGAGGTGAGCCGAGCCTCCGCCTCAAGCGCCCAACGCCAGTCACCCACCCACCACCACGTCAGCGTATGCATGCTGCTGCTGCTGGCCAATCCTGCTGCAGGCGCGCTGTTTGGGGAGGTGGTGGCGGCCACCTCTGGGAGGTGAGCGCCGACACGCACCTGCGAGACTGGCACGGCGTGCTTCTTCTCCTCCTCCACCTCCTTGTCCTCGTCCGCAAACTTGCTCGCGTCCACGTCCGCGGCGACGGGAGGCTTGGCCGCCTCGGCTGGCTTGGCCACCGCAGGAAGCACCGGCTGGAAGTTCTCGCTCTCCCAGTCGTTCTCCTCCCAGTCGTCCGTCATGGTGGTGCTGCTTGCTTTGGAGAGCTGAAGGGAGCCCAGGGAGGTGCAGGCAGAGGCTGGGTCCTCAAAGCTGGCAACACAAGAGCAGAGGCGCCCTCGGCCCACAGGTAGAGGTCTCTCAAGCTGCACAGATCCCTGATCCTTGTCCTGGTGGTGGCACGCGTTTTTTGCATGATTAGGTTTGAGGGTGACACCAGCAAAATCAGCGCAGGCAGAGCCACAGGCAGCGCCAAAGATGTCCGGGGAGGTCGGCAGCTCGCCCGAGGCCGCAGCGGAGCCTTCAGCGGCTTCCGATGGCGAGCAGGAGGTGCAGGAGTCCTACCAGCAGCTCTACGAGGCGATCAAGAGCAAGCCGTGCAGGGTGGCGCACATCGCCAAGCAGTACGAGGAGCGAGGGACGGACTCGCCCCCTCTGCGCACCAAGCCGAGCATCATCGATCGGGAGCTGGAGCGGGTGCACGCCGCGAACACGCTCGAGGAGATTCAGGCAGCGCTCGAGGAGACGGGGCGAAACCTGCAGCAGCTGGGCTGCTTCTCGCGCGTGGAGATGCTCGTCACGGAGGAGCCCCAGGTGCGCGATCTTCATCACAAGCACGCGAGGCATCAAGGCAGGTGCACGCACCAGGAAGCAGCGTGCTGGAGAGATGATGATGGATGATGCCTCAGCTGCACTGTGCACAGTGTGGCGCAGCACCACGCCGGGCGCACGTCGCCAGCGCAGCATGCGCGTCGGCGCAGCCAGAGGACTCCTCGTGAAGCTCAAGATTCACGATCACTGTTCAGGATGCGCACACACACACGTCAACCCCCTGGCACCTGCGGCGTGCACGCAGGACGAGCCCGACGCGTGCACCGTGGTGATAGACCTGCGGGAGAAGAACTGGTACAAGGTGCACGCCGCCAGCTACTTCCAGGTGCGGCAGCGCAGCCACCATTGGTGGTTGGCGGCACACATCCGCCTGGACCCTGGCCGTGCAGCCGTCCACAGCGTGCAGGGCATCATGCACGGGCATCATGCACCCCCCACCGTGTACAGGGTGGTGAGAGCACGCTGGAGGTTGGCGCGGGGCTGCACAACGCCACGGGCATCGCCGAGCATCTGACGGCCACCGCCGAGTTCGGCACGCAGCTGTCCAGTCAGTGCTCCGTGACGTACGAGCAGCCGCGGCCATGGGGACTCCCGCTGCAAGTGCGTGCATGCGGGCGCAGGGGTGGTGGTGGCGTGCAGGCAATGACTCGGGGGGAAGGAGAGGAGGGGCAGTGCTCTCGTTGGGCGGGACTCAAGCTGTTTGCGGTTGTGGCGGCGTCACGGGTGCAGGTTGACGCAAGGGCGCACCTTTACACGCGCAACCACATCAAGGCTTCATCCTACAGTGAAAAGCTGCGGGGCATCGTGCTGGGGATCAAGAGGTGAGCACTGGGCCATACACTGTAGCAAGGGCGGTTCAAGTACAGTGTAGTGCAGGCCTGACGCGCACCAGACGGATGCAAGATGCGCAGCGTCAGGCGTGACGGCGGCTCTCATTTGGTGCCTCATGGCTACCCCTGGTAGCAGTGCTCATGTGGCACACACAAGGCACATAAGCACGCCCATTCTGGTAGAAAGAAGAGCCGTGGTCGGCAGGTTAACTCGGTGGGTGCATGTGTGTGTGCGTGTGTGTGCGCACGCGCAGCCTTGGCGGGCGGCACTCTCTTCAGTACGAGCTGGGGTGGCGCAGCGTGCTGGTGGACGTGACGGCGACGGGCGCCTCGCGTGCTGTGCACGCTCAGGCGGGCGACTTTCTCAAGTCAGCAGCAAGGTGCGCCCACATGGTGGGGGCTGGCAGGCGGAAGGAGGGGCGGTGGGAGGGATGGTGCCAGACCGGAACTGGGAAGGAAGCCAGGCAGGTAGGAGCACCATGGGGCTGAGGGCGCAGCGGGTTGGCGCCCCATAAATGAGGAAAGCCAACCACGCCCTGTCTCACGTGCGCCCTGCTCCCCTTGCACATGTACACTGCAGGTACACGCTGTTCCTTGACGGGCGCAACCACCCTGGCGCACCCAACTCTGGCTGGGCGGTGCGCTCCACGTCAGAGCTGTCGGGCCTGGGACCTGACCAGGTGCGTGCGTGCTTGCGCCGTGCACGCGTTTGGGATGGGTGGGAATATGTTGGGCGTGCGGGTGAGGTGCGCGCGGGGACGAGTCAGACACGCCTGGCATCGTCCATGGTGATCCTGTGGGGTGATGGCTACACTCGTAGAGCCTGCAGTACACGCCAAGCAGCAGGTGGCACGTGCGCACGCACACCTCGTGGTGTGCTGTGCGCTTGCGTGCTGCCCATGTGCGCAGAGCCTGCGGTACGCCAAGCAGCAAGTGGACGCGCAACTCTTGCTACCCATCACCAGCCTCATCACCTTGAACGTCATAGCCTCGACAGGTGAGAGATACTACCCGCGTCTCGCCTAGGGCCTCTGCACTCATGCTCCCCTCTGTTGGTTGTGCGCTCTTGCCGCTCCGCTGTTGGCATCGGTGTGTGTGTGTGTGTGTAGCTTGCAAACGGGGCTTCAGTCCGCAGCAGCCAAGGCAGCACGTATCAGCACAGTGTCAGCCATGCCTGGCAAGCAGACGCCCCACCCATCACGTGTGCGCGAGTGCGCGCCTCGTGGCTGTAGGCATCATGCTCCCGTTGGGTGACCCCGAGCTCCGCCAGTCCACATGCATCGCCGATCGGTTCTTCCTGGGAGGCCCCTCCACGCTGCGGGGCTTCAAGTACCAAGGGGCGGGGCCCACGGACGAGCGCAGGTGAGAGAGGACACCTGGCTGGGCCTTGGGTTGGCCGCTTGCCATCCTGCGCCTCCCGCACGCAACGGACAAAGACCCTCGAGCAAGGGGGGTGACATTGGGAAGAGTGGGCGCGCCTGTTTGGGGCCCTGGTAACCACTGTGACCATCTACTACTCCACTACTCCTACTACTAAAGGATCCTCTAAATTAGGACTACTAAAGGGTCCACTACTAAAGGATCCTAACGACACCATGGCTTGTGTCCTGTGTCCTGCCGCCTGCAGCTCAAGGTACACGCGGTTGGAGTCCCGGACCAGCGGAGGCGGCACTGGGTCCGACGCACGGGCCTCGGCGCAGGGCGCGGGCAGTGAGGCGGCACCGGCTCCACCCCGACGCGACGCGCTGGGAGGGGACCTGTACAGCAGCGTGCTCGCAGAGGTGTGCTGAGCTGTGCTTGCCACTGACTGGGACACCTGCTGTAGAGGCTGCACGTCGTGGCACGGGGCAACCGTGCTTATGGTCATGCTGCTGTCTTGCCTGTACATGCTCAAGCCTGCGCTTGGACAAACTGCGCCTTGTCACGCCGCTGGCACTGCCTTGCTGCAGATCACGTGCCCGCTGCCGCACAAGGCGTTCCGGGCGCTCAACATCCTCGGGCACGTGTTTGTCAACGGCGGAAACTGCAGCTTGCTCAGCGGTGAGCGCTGGCTCGGCGTCTGCTCGCCCGCTCTCCTGTCCCTCCGTCTAGTTGTTTCCTGTGCTGTGGGACTGCACAACTGCTACTGTGTTCCATTTCACCTGTCGACCTGACAAGGTGCTGCTCCCTGTGCGCGTCCGTGTACATGCAGGCACGGGCCAGCCGCTACAGGAGGGCATCAAGAGCTGGGCCAGCTCATGGCGCTGGTCGGCGGGTGCTGGCCTGGTGCTGCCCACGTGGTTCGGGCGCTTTGAGGCCAACTATGTGCACGTGCTGTCCGCGCACGAACACGACCGCGTGATGCGTGGCCTGCAGCTCGGCTTTGCCTCCTCGCCCTTCAATGGTTGACGCACTGGCGCGGGAGCCCTGTGGAGAGCATTGGGAGCGGGTAGCAAGCTTGCACAGCCAACGCGGAACGGCTTGCGTCAGAAAAGGGACCCGGCGCGAGTAGGTGATGAACAAAATGTACAGTCCTGTCCCAGCACCACACTGGATCACTTGTCCATGCTCTCCAAGTGGCTGATGCGCCGCGAGGGGATGGGCGTGGGCTCGAGCTTTGGCTTCAGCTGCTCCTCGGGCGGCGGCATGGGCTCGCCGGTCTGCTGCTTGGCCGCCGCCTCCTTCTTTAGAGCCCAGTCCGCAGAGTCAAAGAACTTTTGCTCCTGCGCAAGTGTGTGCCAGTGCGGCCGGCTTTGCGCTCCTACCAGAGTGCGGCGATGGCGCTGCGGGCGACCTGTGCGCTCGCAGGTCCATCGAAGCCCCGTGCCAGGCAGCTTGACGAGGAGCTGCTGCTTTAGCTGCTTGATCGCGTGTATCTCCTCGCGTGTGCCTCCTGCGTCCGTGCGCACGGCAGCATGTCGATGCAGCACGGTCCCGCAAGCGCACCTTGGCGAGAAGCCCCTTCTTCGCCTTGGGCTTCAGGCCGCCATACTTTTGCGCCAGCAGCGCCTCCTGCTCGCGCATGATTTCCTCCGGAGACTTCTCCTGCGCGAGGAGCCGAGGTCGTACACGGCTCCGATGAGCGCCAGCAACGCGATGATGCACGCAGGCAAGACCACCACATCCATTGCGAGCCTTGCGCTGCTGCGTGCCTGCCGCGATGGGGCGCTGTGCACCGACCTGTTCGGACATGACGATGCCGCTCCCGCACGCGCCCTCGGCTCCAATGGGACTCGCTGGAGCCTCACGCAGCAGGCGATGTAGTGCTGGGAATCAGCAGCGGAGGCCTCCACGCGCGGTGACGAGGCGACTTGGCGAGAAGGTGCTCGTGTGCACCCTCCTATGGGGCGATGGGCGCTGCTACGAGCTTGGAGAGGAGCGCTGAGTAAGCCTGGCTTGCGTCCTGGCTGTGCTCCTCCTGCTGGGTGGAGTGGTGGTTTGCGCGCGCATGTCGAGGTGTGGCGGCTCGTGCAGTGCAGGACTCCTCAGGCCAAGGATGGCAGCAGCAACCCAGGGCGATGAGTCCCGCAGCGTGCCGGAGCAGCTGCAGCAGCTGGCGGGCAATGTGGCGCGCACGGGCGACTTTTGGCGGCGCGCAACGGGCATCTACTTGAGCTTCAAGGGCGCGCAGCTCAAGGCCCTGTGGCTCTCCACCCTGGACCACAAGACCGATGCGGAGCTCGAGCAGCTGGTGAGGGGGGGAGGGGGCCACGCCCGCCGCGAGCCGCACGTCCTGAGGGTGATGGGGACGCTCTGGTGGCCACGAGTGGCACAGCCCGCACCCCAACGCTGCAGCTCGCTAGCCATGGGGCGGGAAGGCTAGGTGGCCTGCTGCACGCCGCACTGCACACGCCGCCGGATTTGGTGGGGTGGCCGCCTGCGTGCGACGGCCCCGCCAGCGCGCACCCCGACACACGCGTGTGCGTGGGCGCAGGTGTGGGAGCCGCAGTACCAGCGGGCAGGAGAGGCCATGTACGAGCTCTGCGTCACGCTCAGGGGCTTCTACCTCAAGGCGCGTGCTGACGTCAGGGAACGCCGAGTGCTCGCGTGTCGCTGGCGTGTGCATGTGTCAGCCAGGCTAGGCTAGTGCCACGTACATCTGCATGCAGGCAGGTCAGTTCATCGGGAGCCGCAACGACTTTGTGCCGGACGCCATCTGCAAGCGCCTGTGCCTCCTCATGGACAAGGTGAACCAAGGGGCAATGCTGCCGCTGCTGGCAGGAGCTACTGGGGCGCCAATCCTGGCTGTGGGCAAAGGGCAGGACGTGAGCCGATCCAGCCTTGCTTGCAGCGCGTCGTGCCCCACACCTTGTGCCTGTGGCGGCGCGTTCGCAGGTACCTCCCATGTCACCCGAGGCCACCCGCACTGCCATCTGCCAGGAGCTGGGCGTGCAGCAGCTTTCGGACGTGTTCGAATGGATCGACCTGGACAAGCCGCTAGGCTCGGCGTCGGTTGCGCAGGTGCGCGCCATGTGTTATCGTGCACCGTCACCATTGCCATCACGCTGCAGCATGCACTTAAACTTGGCATCACAGACTGTGATGTTGTGGGCTTCTTGCCTGCCTTGACGCATCTCACCTCGTTGTATGACTGGTACCCCGCAGGTGCACAAGGCCAAGCTGCGCTCCTTCCCCGTGGGCGAGGTGCGCCGCGCACGCTCCCAGCTGCGCCGGCCCGCCGACGTGCCGCACCACGTGGCGCAGGGCCAGGGCGTGTGGGACATATGCAACCTGTACGGCGTCAGCGTGCAGGAACTGGCCAGGATCAACCATGGTGCGTGCTGCTGCTGGGTGGGAGGCACATTGCATATGGCGTGCCACGCCAGCATCATGGCGTCATTGCGGCGGTGTCCAGCCGTGAATGCAAGGGCGCGCTCCGGCCAAGCACACAGTCTCATAGGCAGTCGCATGGGCTCCGGCATGTTACTTGGCGCTGTGCTGCACTGCTGCACACGATGGACAGGCGTTGACCTGCGTCAGCTCAAAGCGGGTCAAGTGGTCAGTGTACCCGCCGCCTCCTCCCTCGACGCATCCTCAGCAGCAGCTGCAGCCGCGGCGGGCGCAGCAGGCAGCAGCAGCTCACGCCGGAAACGCAGGAGCAGCGGCGGCAGCACCAGCAGCACAAGCACCAGCAGCAGCGCCGCTGCCGCCACCGCCGCGGCGCGTGCTGCGACGGCCGTGGCGTCCGTGCTCAACGCGCAGGCAGCAGGCAACGCGCCGGCTGACGGCTTGGTGGCCGTCAAGGTGCCAGGCTTGGTTTGCCTGAATACGCTTGGCAGTCCACAGGGAAGCACAGAGAGTGCTGCGTGTTAGTGGCTGCGGGGAAAGGAAGCCGGTGTTTATGGTTTGATTGAGGGGAGCAGCTCTTAAGAGGCTGGCTGTCACATTGCGATGTGGCGAGCTGGTTGCTGCTTGCTCTTTTCCCCCACGTCGCCGCAGGTTCAGTACCCCAACGCGCTCCAAGCAATGTCCCTGGACCTCAAGGTGCGTTGGGGCGTTGGAGGAGGGAGAGGGGACACGCACCACGGGGGCGGGGGCGCGTTTGCACCAGCTGCAACAGGTTCAGCTTTCAGGTGCACAGCCAGTCAGTCAGTCAGGCGGGTGGGTGGGTGTTGACTGTGACGCCAGCTCCTGCTTCGGCCCTTGCATACATCCTGTCCACAGAACCTGAGGGCTGCTGCCTACTACCTGAGCAAGACTGAGCTCAAGTTCGACCTGGTCAGCGCCATTGACGAGCTCAACAAGCAGATACAGCTCGAGTTCGACTTCAACAGGTGAGCAGCAGGTTTAGACGCTTGAGGGCATACAATGGATGGCCATTGAGCACCATATTGAGCACCAGAGCAACGCTCCTTGGAAAGCATTCACCTCGCCCACCGCGTGGCAGGCAGCCAGGCGGGTCGGGTTGTTGGACGTGGTGTCTGGCGCAGTGCTGCACAGTCAGTGCTGCCAACGGGAACGACATGTCATGGGTGCTTGGCGGGTGCGCACACGGTGCTGCAGGGAGGCGCGCGTGATGGACACCATTGCTGGGCACCTGTCCACCGTGTGACATGCCGTGCTTGCTTGGCGGGTGCGCACATGGTGCTGCAGGGAGGCGCGCGTGATGGACACCATTGCTGGGCACCTGTCCACCGTGTCGGACCGCATCCAGGTGCCGCGCTCCGTGCCCGGGCTGGTCACGCGGCGACTGCTGGTGCGTGCGCTCTAGTGCGCATCGGACGACCAGGTCACGGTGGCACAGTTTGTGT
>QAXK01000881.1:0-17477 GCA_004335735.1 Chlorella sp. KRBP
GTGGTGCTGTGGGGCCTAGACCGTGAAGCTGAGCAGTACATGATGGGCGTGCTAAGGTCCTGCCAGGTGCGTGATAAAAGGAGTGGTGGTGGTGTCGGCGTTGGGACACTCCATCGGATTTGGAGACTCCTGACCCCACAGCGCTCCAGCTGCCGCTATTGTTAGTGCTGGCAATTGCCCGCACAGTGCGGCCTGCAGTAGGGTATGTTCACGCCACCATGCACGTGTGCACGGCCATGCATGCGTGCAGAGCAAGCGCATCGGGCCGGAGGAGGTGCAGACCGAAACCTTGGCCTTTCACTACACGGCAGACCAGCCGCCGCACATCCAGAACGACTGCATCACCATCTCAAGGTGCTGCTACAGGTTCAGGGTCATGGCAGTGGGTTGCGTGGGCAGTGACCTTCGCTGCTGCCTGCTCTGCGTGCATGTTTGCGTGCCACAACGTTTGTGAAAGTGTGTGGCAGCTGCCGCATGTGCTGTTGGCTATGCGCCTCCTCGAGCCCTCGCGTCAAGCCCTCATGCATGCATGCAGGCGTGAGGCGCGCGACCACAAGGTCAAGATGGCCATCAGCCACGCGCTGGCGCAGAGCTCCAAGCTCAACGTGTATGAGGCGAGGGTGGAGCAGCTGGTGGAGCAGGTGAGGGTGATGAGCAGTAACAGAGTGGACTGCGGCGCGCGCCAGGACAGGCGCCTGGCTTCCCCAACGTCAGTATTGCAATCTGGAGGAGGAGGAGCAGGAAGAAACTTGGAGGTGGTTAAAGCAAAGCGCACATCCTGTGTGTGCTCTGCGCACCCTGCTCCCTTTTGCCAGATCAAGCTGCTGCTGCCCATTGTGTGTGCTCTGCGCACCCTGCTCCCTTTTATGCCAAATCAAGCTGCTGCTGCCCATTGTGTGCTCTACGTGCGCCCCGCTCGCTTTTGCCAGAGATGGCCGCGCCAGATTATAAGCTCGACGCACACAGCTGTGCGTGCTCTGTGCGCCCCGCTCGCTTTTGCCAGATCAAGCCCTGCCCATTGTGTGTGCTGTGTGCGCCCTGCTCCCTGTTGCCAGATCAAGCTGCTGCCCGAGTCGCTGGCGGTGCACGGGGAGATCCGCATGTCAAGGCAACAGGTGCGAGCCTCCTTTGGCATGCATCAACCTGCGTTGTTGGGCTGTGCCTGTGGTGGTGTGCACGTGTGGTGGTTGCACGCGTGGTGGTGCACATCACATCCCCGGCTCAAGGCATGCACACCAACGCCAACACCAACGACGGCATTGCCCCATAATCGTGGTGCAGATGGCCAAGATCAAGGGCCAGCTCATCATCCGCAAGAGCGAGGTCAACCTGTTGTCCACCGTGTTGGACACGCCAGACTTTTTCTGGTCAGCGCCCGACGCACTGAGGGCCCTCTACGACAAGGTACGCGAATCAAATGCGCGGGTGGGGATGATGGGGTCAAGGTGATGAGCAGCTGCACTTTCCCGCCACTCCCACAAAGTGCGCCGTCCTGCCTCCACCCGGGTGCGGTCCTCTCAACCTCACCTGGCGTCCACTCTCCCGCAACGGCTGAGCCTGGTGCACACACCCGCCCATCACCACCCTGGCCTGCCTAGCGCAGGTGGCAGAGTACTGCGAGCTGTCGTCACACACACCCGCCCATCACCACCCTGACCTGCCTAATCACGCAGGTGGCAGAGTACTGCGAGCTGTCGTCACGCACACACCCCGCCCATCACCACCCTGGCCTGCCTAATGACGCAGGTGGCAGAGTACTGCGAGCTGTCGTCGCGCGCCGTGCTGGTCAACAGCCGCACCGAGCTCATCACCACCATGCTGCGCGTGTGGTCCGACCACAAGGAGCACCACCACCTGGCCAAGCTGGACCTCATCGTCACGCTCCTCATTGTGGTGGAGTGTTTGCTGGCGGCGGCAGAGGTCGTGGGCTTCTTCATCCACGCAAAGAGGCACGGGTAGCTGAAGGTGTGCAGAGGAGTGCAGTGGTGGGCCGGTTGGTGCGCCTGGCCATGCTAACAGTCTGGGATGGTAGGTGGCGGTGCCTGTGGGTGGGGCATGGGAGTGAGCGGCGTGCAGAGCGGCAAGGTGCAGCGGATGGGCGCTTGAGTGAGGGGGCCCTGAGTGGCGTGCATGATGACATTGCGATCGTGAGTGCCTGTCCGGCTGTGTGTTTCCAGAACAGGATCCGAGTGCGCGCGTGACTGCTGCAAGTTGCCACGCGCTGCCCCAGGCTGCCCGGGCCAGTCCAGGTGCACCAGATGGCTCTGCAACACCATGGCCACGCTCCTGACTGCGTGGCCATCCTTTCTCGCACGCCATCGGGGTACGAAGATTTGGTCCTCCACCGCCACGACGAAACCCGCACTCCACGCCGCACACAGCCCGCATCAGCGACATCAGCAGCTCGCCTCGCGCTAATCCGTGCAGCGAGAGCCCTCGTCCTTGCGCCCCTCGCATCCGGCAAGATGGCCCTCCTCCAGCGCCAGCTCGGCGCGACTGGCAACAGCAGCAAGAAGACGAGCGTGGCATCGCCATCTCTCACTCGCCATCGCGCCAACGTGCTGGTGCGCTCTTCCTTCCTCCTCTCCCCACATCGCGACTACGGCATGCAGAGAAGCAGGAAGCACGAAGCTCGCGTGTGGCCTGCACACGCTCGCAGGTGGTGCGTGCGGCCCAGAACCAGCCCCTGCGACCTCTGCCCCAGGGGCCCCTGCCCCGCTCCATGACGCCCCCGACCGTGCGCAGCACTACGCCGGTGGCCCCCATGCCGCCCCGCCAGAGCCCCTCCTTCTTTGACATGCTCACCCAACAGCCGCAGCACCAGCACGCGCAGCCCGTGGGGGCGTTCAAGGCGTCGGGCAAGACGGTTGTCATCACAGGAGGATCGCAGGTATGCGGCCGACAGAGCGCAGTCGTAGTTGTGCACCATTCTCACAGCTGCAACAGCCTGAGCATGACAGTAGGGCGGTGTGAGGCTGCAGGCAAGGGTCTGGGCGAGCAGGTGTCGACCTAGCCCAAGCGCAACCCTACCGCGTCTGCACGACGGGCACATCACCTGGTGATGGCGACCGCAGGGCATTGGCCGCGCCACGGCGCTGCTGTTTGCCCGCAAGGGCTACAACGTGGCCGTGTGTGCGCGGGACCCTGCCAAGCTGCAGTACGTGGCCAATGACTGCGCAGAGGCGGCCGGCAGGCAGGGCGCCAGCCTGGCGGGTGAGGTGGGATGGGTGACGTGGGATGGGTGAGGGAGCCGTGGCGGTGAGGCGGGAGAGAAGGTGGGGCGGACAGCACAGCAAGGCGGTGCCCTCCCAAGTGCGTGTGCCATCCTACCGGTGCATGAGACAGACACCTCGGCACAGCAACGATCCTACCCCAGCCGTGCACGGGTGATGCGCATGCACATGCTGGCGCTCCTACGGTTGTCGTGCTCTTGCCTGCCCGCAGTGCAATGCGACGTGACGGACGAGCGCCAGGTCAAGGACTTTGTCAATCAGGTCTACAGCCGCTACGAGAGCATCGATGTGGTGGTCAACAATGCCGGAGTCATGGCGCGCGGCGCCTTTTCAGACGTGCCCGCGCTCGTGAGTGTGTTTGTGTGTTGTGTAGCTCACGTACAGGCGTACACGGGCTTGAAGCCATCTCCTATCAGGAGGAGATAGCAGCCAAGTCATGGCACACCAGGCACCAGCCCAGGCCAGAGTGAAGCTTGCACAGCGGGGCACCAGCCGCCGCGCGCCAAGGCAGCGCGTGGCAAGGGTGGAAGCCGCTGGCTCATGGAGCTGCCTGCCATCATGGCGTGTGTGGCCGCGCACCCGCAGGAGGCGGACCGTCTCATCCGCACCAACTACCTGGGGGCCTACATCGTCTCGCAGGCCTTCCTGCCGGTCCTCATTAAGGAGGTGCGCTGCTTGGTCCGCACGCTGTGTGCGCACAGCTTGTCCCTCACCTTGCCAGCAGCGGTAGGGTCCGGATGTACATATCCCGTGCCAGGAATGCATGCTTGATTTGCCTTGGTCGATGCGGCCTGAAGCCCCGTTTGCAAGCTACACACACACACACCTGTGCGCTTGCGCAGGGACAGCGCAAGAAGGGCGGCGACCGGCCCTCCATCATCAACGTCAACTCGTTCGCCGGCAAGGTGCGCAAACCGGGGTGCAACCGTGGTCAGAGCAGCGTCTCCACGGTCATGCTGAAGGGAAGAACACAACACAGGCGGCCGTTTGCAATTGATTTATAGCCGGCAAGGAGGGCCATGCTGCCGCACCACACGATCGTGGTGCAGGTCCCGATGAAGTACGCCAGCGCCTTCACCGCCAGCAAGTTTGCGCTGCACGGGTTCACCGAGGCGCTCAGGGCTGAGCTGGCGCCGCTGCACATCCACGTGGGCGAGGTGCACCCAGGTGAGCGTGGCCCCCGTGTGCAGGGCTTCAGGCCGCATCAACCAAGGCAGCACAGACCAGCAGTGTGCGTGCCAGGACAGGCTAGCGTTGGGCGGGTGGGTAGCTTGCTGCATCACACGCGAGTAGCATGAACACACGGCCGTCGAGTTGCTCACCCTGCTACCCCCACATGCACTCACACCCGCACCGCGTGCCGCCGTCCCCTCGAAAGCAGGCGTGGTCAAGAGCAACTTCATGGAGCGCGCCAACTTTTACGGCCAGGACGAGGGCGAGGAGCGCAAGAACTACCGGCAGAACATGCGGGCGCTGCCCATCAGCCAGACGCCGCAGGACGTGGCTGAGGCCATCCTGGCCATGGCCGGCAGCAAGCAGCACGAGACCACGGTGGGCGCTGCCTTCGCCGCGGTGGACTTCACGCACCGCCTCACGGGCATCAACCCCATGGCGCTCCCTTTCCAGTTCTAAGCGCGCGGCGGGCCGCCGCGCTGAGAACTGGCGGCTGGCGGCTGAGGGCTGGCGGTACAGCGCGTGAGACGTCGGCGTGTGCCTGCCGCCTGCCCGAGCTGTCCAGGACCTTGAGGCCTCCGCAACGTCAGAGTGCTGCTGTGGTCCCTGCATCTTGTGCACCTATTCCCTTGGCGCGCTGCGACGCGTGGCCCACATGCTCCTTGGGATGCCAATTGATGGTCCCTCAAGGGGCTCAAGGGCGCGAAATGACTGCAACGAGAAGATTGCCGCTGTGTAGAGCACCGGAGGATAGCTGCGCACGCGGCTGGCGTAGTCAGGTCTTGATGGTGGCACACGACCGCCAGGTGCGGCACACCGAAAGGACCTCAGCCATCGCAGCTCGGCATGCGTTCGATGCCCCATCGCGCCCCTTCAGACGTTGCCATCGGGCGCAGCAGGGCTCCATAGGACAGAGTGCCGACATTGTGTATCGCGCTAGGAGGATCAGCAGCGAGGAGGATCAGCAGCCAGGGCACCACTGCGACGCTCCTGTTGGCGCAGCGGCGATGGCTTCCTAGCGCCCTGCAGCTGGGGGCGACGGAACCATTCCATTGTACACGATGCTGCCAAGCGCGCAGCACCAAGCAGCAGAGCAGCAGCCAGCGGTGGCAGAACCAGCAGCTCCTCACGCTGCAGCGGCACCTCCTCCAGAAGATGCCGCTGACGCCACGGCAGCCGGACGGCCCCCGCCGCCGCAGACCGCCGCCGCAGCCACCGTCACAGCAGCTGCCGCCGCAGCCAGCGCCGTCAGCATCCCAACACAGCGGCGCCCGGCCTTCGTCTCCCAGCTGGAGTCCCCAAGCCAGGACACGCCCGTCGCGGCGCACGCCGGCCACGCCACCACGCACCCGCACCGTCCCAGCGGCAGCACCAATCGCCGCCACGACCCTCAGGCCTCCCCGCCCTTGCCCAGTGGAGACTTCCAGTTCCTCGTCAGCGCATCAGACTGCAGCCCAGGGCCGCTGCTCTCCCCCATCGCGCACCGCATGCTCTCCAACGCCTCACAGCCAGACACCTCCACCTCCCAGGCCCTCCCAGGCGCTGCAGGCAGCAAGCTGATGACGCACTCCAACGTAGGCAGCAGCGACGGGACGCCGCTGAGCGACGAGAGGAGCAGCCTTGCCACCGCTGCCGCCGCCCCGCACCCGCCGCCCATTATCCTGCCTCCGGCTGCTGCTGTAGTTGCGTCGGCGCATGTGCCGTCGGCGGCGGCACAGGGCGAGGGGCACGCTTTGCATGCTGTGCCGTCCGCCCACGCTTCCGTGTCCGCAACTAGCACCACGCAACAGCTGCAGCAGCATCCCTTTCCGGCGATGGCGGCGAAACCAGCAGCAGCAGCAGACCCTAACCCAGACCCTAACGCCGCCGCGCCCATGTCGGTGGCTGAGGCGTGGGTAGCAGGCGAGCGGTTACGCAGCGCCAGCTCAGCCCAACCGCCTCCAACCACCTCAACCGCCGCCGGCGCCCTCCCCGAGTTCCCCATCGCCCGCTCCTCCATGCAGCTGCTGCCAAACCCTAACCAGGGCGACCCCGTCCACGCCCTCATGCGCCAGCTGGACCGCCGCGACAGCCAGGCCAGCTCCTCCACCTTTCCCATGCAAATCTCCCTGGCCCCAGCCCTAAGCGGCGGTCTCTCCATGCAGCTGGCGGGCGGAAGCGGCAGCAGCAGCGCCGTGGCGTCGCGATCAGGCTCAGCAACCCTAGGCGCGGCCACCACCATTGCCCGCACAGGCGCTGCCATCCTCCCTTGGATGGCCTCCTCCAGCACCCTCCCTCAACACGACCCCACCACCTCCACCGCCACCACCGGGGCGGCTGCCACCGCCACCAGCGCCACCCACGCCACAGGCAACGGCAACAGCGCCCACAGCACGCACAGCACGCACAGCGTGCAGGGCGGCGCGCGGCGTGGAGACAGCATCGACCTGGGCATGGGCATACCGCAGGCAGGTGGCTCCGGAGCGCGGGGAGCGGGTGCGGCAGGGCTGCTGGACGCTCCCCTGGCACCCCTGCTGCCGCCCACGCCGGTGCTCATGCTCAACCCTCGCATGCCGCCCTCCATGTTCCCTCTCGGTGGTGCCGCCGCCGCCGCCGCAGCAGCAGCAGGGCAGGCTCTCCAAGGCCATCCTCCTCCTCAGCAGCAACAGCAGCAGCAGCAGGAGCAGTGGCGGTTGCAGCAGCACGAGCAGGCGGTTTCCGCGTCGCTTGTTTTGGACGGCGGCAGTCCGCAGTCGCCGGCGTTTTGGCGGCGGCCACCGTCCCGGGCAGACAGCGAAGATGAGCCACAGCTGCCGCCGCAGCAGCAGCAGCAACATCACCAGCAGCAGCAGCAACATCACCAGCAGGAGCAGGGGAAAATGCAGTCTGCGGCAGCGGCAGGTGCGCACTATGACGACGCTGGTGGCGGGGTGATGGGCGCTGCGACGGTGCCACCACCCACACTAGAAGCCCAGTCTCCCCGGCAACACAACCAGCAGCACCAGCAGCACCAGCACCAGCAGCAGCACCAGCAGCAGCAAGGCGTAGGGGATGGGGGGGGAGGGCAAGGCCAAGGCCCAGGGCGGGCTGGGCGGCAGTCTTACGACCTCACATCGCAGAGCTTTGATGTGTGGCAGCATGTCAGGGACGAGGGCTCTGGTGGCGGGACCAGTGGCGGTGGTGGTGGTAGTATCGCCGCTACTGCTACTGCTGGTGGTGGTGGTGCAAGTGGTAGTGGTGGTGCGGCGGCGGCGGGTGGTAGTGGGGTGGTGTCGGTGCAGTCAAGCGGAGCGCAGCAAGGGAGCGTGCCACAAGGCTTGGTGAGGGTGCACCCTCCTGCCGAGCCCATGGTGGTTTTGCTGCAGCCGGGTTTTGGCGCATGGGCGCCGGCCACCTCTGCCCTCTTCTCCGGCGCGGGTGCGGCGGGCGATGCTGCTGGTGCAGCAGCGGGGGGTGCGGGGGCGTCGGTCGGGGTGGCGGTTAGGGCGGTGCCAATTCAAGGTCAGGGTATGGCCCATGGCGAGGGTGGTGGTGGTGGCGGTGGCGGCGGCGGCGGCAACGGTGGAGGGAGTGGTGTGGGGTCGGCAGCAGGCGCCGGCGGGGGTATAGGCATGGGATCGTTAGGGTATAGGCCCATGACGGGCAGCTGGGCGTACCCCGGTGCCATGTCGTACGACCGGGACATGCTGCTGGGTGACTCGTCGGAGGACTTGGTGGGCCAGGGTTTGGGTCAGGGCTATGCGGGCAGCATGGGGGCGTCGGCGTCTGGGAGTGCGAGCGCGAGTGGTAGTCGTTTGTCGCCGGTGGGGCTGGTGGCGCAACAGCAGCTGCAGCAGCAGCAGCAGCAGCAGCACTTCCAGCACCACTACCAGCACCACCACTATGCTTACCATGTCCCTCCCCAGCACCAGCAGCAGCGGCAGGCACTGTATCAGCACCACCCGGCGCACAGCCAGCACCATCACCACCTGCCCAACCACCCCAACCACCCCAACTACCCCAACCACCCCAACCTCCACCTGGTGGTCCAGCAGGGCGCGGCGGCCAACTCCCGGACCTCCTCGCTCACGCACCGCTCCGCCCTGCTTCAGGGCATGGCCATGGAGGGCCGCTCCGCCCTGCATCAGGGCATGACCATGGAGGGCGTGCATGGAGGCGGCAATGCCCTTATGAGCTCTTCGCAGTCGCCGCCGCGCGGCATGCTGTTAGGGCATGCGGCGGTGGGGTCAGCCCTAGACGCCGGCGGCGGCGGCAGTGGTGGTGGTGGTACCTTTGCTCAGCCGATTGCGCACGCGGGCATGTTGGCAGGTGAGAGGGCGGCCTGCCCTTGCGCTCTAACTTGCTTTCTTTGTCCGTTGCTGGAGGCTCTTAGTGGAGTGACGCCACCAATCACATCCTGTGTTTAGCCAATGTAAGCACGTGCGCATACAGTGCCATACAGTGCCAGAAGCACGTGCGTATACAGTGCGCATACAGTGCACATATACAGTGCCGGACGCGCTGATAAGCTGATGCTTGTCGTCTCCATGCGTGCAGGCGGCATGGCAGGAGGTGCGCTGCCCCTCGCCTACTCAGGCTTCACCGGCAGCCAGCTGGGTCAGCACCAGTACGCGGCCTTTCTTCAGGCGCAGGCGGCGGACGCAGCGCTGACGAACGGTCCTAGCGGGACTGGGGGGCAGGTGCGCGCGCTAGGGTTAGGGCTAGGGTTGGTGGCAGCAGCGCCAGTTGTACAGGCGGCGCTTACGAATGGGCTTAGTAAGACTTGGTGTCAGGTGTGCAGGCGCAGGCTCTGTCAGCATGTGGGCATATGCAATTTATCAGTTGTGCTTGCCTGCTGACGCAAGCCAGTGGTGCCCATGGGAGCAAGTCAATGCAATTATATGTTGATGCTCTAACACGTCAACATTGCCGATGTGTTGCCTCCCGCACGCGTTGCAGGTAGCGGCAGCAGCCATGGTCGCAGCGGCGGCAGCCTCCAACGCCGCAGCAGCGGGCGCAGGCGGCGGCGGCGGCGGCGGAGGCGGTGGCGGAGGCCAGGGTGGGAGAGCGTTGGTGCCGTCTCTGTCCGGCGCGGGGCGGCTGCGGGGGGTCAAGCGCAGCATGACGGGCAGTGGTGGTGGCGGCGGGGGCGGGGGCAACGGGGCGTTCTGGCGGGAGCTGTGGCAGCTGCTGAAGCTGGCTTTGCCGGCAGTGGTGGTGACAGGTGCGGGGTGTGGCGGTGGGTACGGTGGCAGCGGCAGTTGCAGGGTGCCAAGGGGTGCTGAGCTCACGCCACGTCAAGCAAGCAGACAATGATTTGACGATTTGACGATTTGACGATGTGCAGTGTGTCGTTTCGTAATTTCCTTGCATGTTGCCGTCAGCAGGGCATGGCTGCTTGGCATGGCTGGCAGGTCACTGCGCAAGACAGCGTGCGTGTGCTGCTCGCGTGCCCCATGCTTTCTCTTACCAAGCGCAGGCTCGGCTCAGCTTGTGGTGGTGGTGACGTTGCCATGCTCGCGCGCCCCGTGCTTTCTCTTAACAAACACAGGCTCAGCGCACCTTGTGGTGGTGGTGACGTTGCCATGCTCGCGTGCCCTGTGCCCTCTCTTAACAAACGCAGGCTCAGCGCAACTGGTTGTGGTGGTGAGCCAGGTGCTGGCGGGCCACCTGGGCACCCTGCCCCTGGCGGCGGCCGCCATCGGCAACATGCTCTGGCTGGTCGGATACTACGCCATCATTGGCACGTGCCACGCTCTGGAGACGTTGGGAGCACAGGTGTGTGTGTGTGTGTCTCGATATGTGCATCTGTTTGGGCGCCTCGGCGGGGCCGGAGCCCAACTGTGTGTGGCTGTTTGCATCTGGTTTGGCGCCTCAGTGGGCGTATCAGATGTCCTGCAGCACAACGTCAAACGAGCAAGGCAGAGGTGTGTGGTGCAGCTCTTGCCGAGTCCTCTTTCTTTGGTCGGTAATTTGGTCGGTAAACACAGTCATGTGCCATGCCTGAAGTGTAGCTGCCTGAGGTGTAGTGCCTTGCTGGCGGTGGTCCTCGGTAATGAATGCTCGCCTGCGGGTTACTAACCCTTAACCCTAACCCTAACCCTAACCCTAACCCTAACCCTAACCCTAACCCTACCCCGAGAGCGCTTGTGGCTCTCTCTAACGGTTGAATGCGGCCTGTCCGACGGTGCAACGCGGCCTGGCCTGACTTCCCCTGCCGCACCCCTGCACCGCGGCTGCCCCTACACCTCGGTCGCATGTTTGCTGACCTCCGGCACGATGGGTTGTTCGTTTGTGTTCGCTGGCTGCCTGGTGTATGGGCATGGCGTGCCATGCAAGCCCCTCTTGTACACCGCTCATGCAGGCGGCGGGACGTGGTGACACCGGCCGGCTGGTGGTGTGGGACATGGCGGCTGCCATCACGTGCACACTGCTGGCGCTACCCCTCGCGGTACGTTTGTGTGTCCAGCTTAACATCTGGCGGCCATCTCTGGCAAGCAGATGATCACATAGGCAAGCAACACAGATTGGTGCGTGGCCCCCGCCAAGCCCTCAGCCGCATGCACAAAGCGACTTGTGCAACCGACTGCCGGGCTGCGCTGAGCATGCGCTTTGAGCATGCTGCTGCATAGCATGGTATGGACAACCAGGAAGTGGCACATCGCGCTATGCTGTCGTGCTTCTCTTGGATGGATGCGTGCCCGCTGCCGCAGGGTGCGCTGTGGAACGCGGACGTGTTGGCGTCCTCCCTGCTGGGTCAGGACGCCGCCACCTGCGCGGTCGTGGTGTCCTACTGCCGTGGCCTGGTGCCTGGTCTCGTCCCTGTGGTGAGCCGTGATGCACATGACCTGTCTGGGTGGTCTCTCTGTGGCCTGTCCGTGTCCTACTGCCGTGGCCTGGTGCCTGGTCTCGTCCCTGTGGTGAGCCTTGATGCACGTGGGCCTGTCCGGGGTCTCTCTGTGCCGTGGCCTGGTGCCTGGTCTCGTCCCTGTGTTCAGCCATGACGCACGTGGGCCTGTCTGCCAAAGCCACTAGTGCCAGTGGCGCCGTCCTGCATGTTTCGCGCTCCAGCAGCCAGCGCGATGGGACATGTTACGCCGTCGCTGCCATCTCCGCCGCATGCCGCTACGGCAGCATGCATGCTGCTGCCTTACTGCATGCTGCCTTACTGCATGCTGCCTTGCTGCATGCTGCTGCCTTACTGCATGCTGCCTTACTGCATGCTGCTGCCTTACTGCATGCTGCCTTACTGCATGCTGCCTAACTGCATGCTGCTGCCTTACTGCATGCTGCCTTACTGCATGCTGCCTAACTGCAGAGTCCGCCTTGCTGCAGAGTCCGCCCTACCAAACGATCGCCTTCCAAGCCACGCCATCACACGCCGCCGTGCCGCGATCTACTACACTTGCCGTGCCGCGCCCTGCCTGCACGCCTGCACGCCCCGCGTGCCGCATCGCAGGTGTGGGCCATCGTGCTATCCAAGCACCTCCAAGCGCAAGCCCAGGTGCTCCTCCCCGCCCTGGCCGCCGGCTCTTCAGCCATGGTGTACGTCCTGGTCGCTATGCCCTTGGTCGAGGTTTACGGCCTGGTGGGCGTGTCGCTGGCTGCCAGCATTGCCAGGGCGTACCAGCTCGCCGCCATGCTGCTCATCGTGGTGGCCTACGAGTCATACAAGGTGAGGGCTTGGCGTTAGGGCTTTGGGCGGGGGCTGGGCGTTAGGGCTTTGGGCGGAGGATTGAGTTCAGGGCGTGCACTCTTGATGCTGAGGAGTGTGGTGTTGGGCCGTCTATTGTGCCCTGGAGGCATGGATACGCTGACGAGGCGACAAGGCTCGCATGCGTGCATAGCATGGCATAATGTGCATACAGTAGCGTGCTAGCAGCGTGCATAGCAGCGTGCAGCACTCTGCCTTGCGCATGCTGCTACACCTGCTCGCCACATGTCAAGCCTTTGCGAAACTGCACACGCACACTGGCACTGCAGCGCACGTTGCTTGGCGAGGCCTGCCTGGTGATCTGTTGTGACGACTGCAGCATCATGACACCTGCCGTGAACGTCATGCAATGATGATGATGGTGATGACTGCAGGGCACACGTTGGTGCTCGCCCAACGTGTGGATGCGTGCGCTGACACACGTTGCCACACCTGCTTTAACCTTTGCCCCTGCACACACACGCACGCACGCACTGCAGGGCACGCGCTGGTGCTCGCCCAACGTGTAGATGCGGGTGCTGACACACGTTGCCACACCTGCTTTAGCCTTTGCCCCTGCACACACACACACGCACGCACTGCAGGGCACGCGCTGGTGCTCGCCCAACGTGTGGATGCGGGCGCTGGCGCGGTGGCAGCTGGCGCGCCGTGGGCGCACCCTCATGAGCTTCCTCTCTCTGGGCGCGCCCGGCTGCCTGGCGGCTGCACTGGAGAGCGCGGGTTGGGAGGTGACGACGGCCATGGCGGCTTACCTGGGTGTGATTCAGGTGAGAAAAGGGCATACAAACAGCGGGGAGAGAAAGGAACGCCTCTGCAGGTGGTGATGCAGGTGGTGATGGGTCCGTGCACACGCCGTTGCCGGGTGTAGTGGCACCTTTTCACACGCGAACTTCAATGACGTCGGGGACAGCCAGGCTCAGTTGTGGTTCATCATCGTCATCGTCATCGTCATCATTGCATGGCGTTCACGACAGGTGTCATCTGTCACAAAAGATCGCCAGACACGCCTCGTTGTGTTTGTGTTTGTCCATGGCGAGGTGGGCCAGGCACAGTCAGCCGTGGTAGGCCTGGGGCTGGTCGGGATCAGTCAGGGCTGGCCAGGCAGAGGGTGAGGGCGGGGCAGGTTCAGGGTGGTTGTGGTGGTGGCGGAGCCCCAGGGCCACAACAGGTACAGGTTGACCGTACCCGCTCAAACCCGCCTGCCTTGCAGCAACAATTGAGCAAGAACAAAGACGTGGTGAGGAGGAGTGAGCTAAGCAAAGCACGCCTTCTCGCTCCATGAGGTCTGCGCATGTCAGCTTGCTAGATGAGGACGTACGGACATACTCGGGGATGACTTTGAGCTGCGCCAGAGAGGAGGCCGCCGCATCCACGTTGGCGGCGCGGGCCAGGGATATACCCACCCGCGCCACCACCGTGAATGCTGCTATTTACCAGCTGGCGCACCTCAACGTGCGAGCTCAAGTTCGTCCGTACGCCCTCATCTTGCAAGATGACATGCGCAGCACCCGTGTAGCGAGAGGGCATGCTTTGCTTAGCTCTCTCCTCCTCAACACGCCTTCGTTCTTGCTTGTGTTGCTGCAAGGCAGGCGGGTTAGAGCGGACACAGGCGATTGGTACCTGTTGTGGGCCTGGGGCTACCACCACCACGGGCTGATCCCAGCGCGCCCCGCCCTCCTCCTCTGTCAGCAACGCCGCCTCTGGAAGCACCTCCCTCAACAGCGCTGCCTCAAGCACCCCCTTGCAACCCTTTACAGCACCACCGGCCCCCGTTTGCGCCCATGGACACAGTTGGCCTGTGTGCGTGCGTTCACACTGGCCTGTGTGTGGACGATTGAGGGTGTTCACCTCCGTGTGTCTGCGTGCGTCCTGCCTGCAGGTGGCAGTCCACGCGTGCGCGCTGTCCGTGGCCACCCTCACGCTCATGTGCGTGCCCATGGCGCTGGCGCTGGCCACCAACATCAGGTCAGGCAGGAGGTCCCTTTCGCACTCCCTTTTCAGGCTCCTGCCTGTAATCCGCTGCTATATAGATGCTTTGTGATCCAGTGCTGGCCTATCAAGCTCTGCTCAGCGTTTCGTCTCTGTGCTCGTGGTGCCGTTCCTGGCAGCTGATGCAGGGCTGATCAGTGATGAGGTGCAGATCAAGCCTCCCACCACCGGCGTGTGTCTCTTTCCTTTCCACCTCCTGCCCGTGATCGCCCCACAGGGTGGCCCAGCTGCTAGGGTCCGGCCACGGCGACCAGGCCATGCTGTGCGCCGGCGTGGCGGTGCGCACCGGCACCGCCACCACGTGCGTTCTGGGCGTGGTCCTGTACGCGCTGCGGGACCAGCTGGGGTGGGCCTTCACCTCTGACGACCAGGCGGTGGTGGACATGCTATCACACATTGCGCCAATGGTGGCCATCTACCAGGTGAGGCAGCCTGTGGACGTGCCTTAGTACTTACAAGAGTGCAACCAGAGTGCAACCAGAGTGCAACCATCATAGTTCTACTATGCCCCAGGGAATACTAGCTGGTCAGGATGGCGTGAAACGCTGCCTGTGGCTGAGCGGACTCGGGTGCAGGTTGAGCGCGCCGCTTCCTGCTGTGCAGAAACGCTGTCCTCACTCACTCTCGTGCTGTCGCGCATGGTGCTGCACGGGTGCTGTGCGTGCTGTGCAGGCGCTGGCAGGGCTGCTGGGAGGCACCCAGGGCGCGCTGCGCGTCCTCAGTCCTGCTCTGTAAGCCCGCCATGTGTCGCGCGTGCTGCGCATGCTGCGCAGGCGCTGGCAGGGCTGCTGGGAGGCACCCAGGGCGTGCTGCGCGGCCTGAGCCGGCAGGGCACGTTGGTGGTGCACAGCAGCCTGGGCCTGGGCGCGGGAACGCTGCTTGGCGCCTGGCTGACGTGGGGCCCGCGTGACATGGGCCTGCAGGGGCTGTGGGTGGGCAGCATCTTTGGCACGGCCGTGACCAGTGAGTGCAGCTTGCATCGGCCCTTGCCGAGGAGCTGGTGTTGTTGCAGCGGCTTGCGCTTGCGGCCCTTGCTGCTGCTTGTGTGTGTAGCTTCAGTCCGCATCAACCAAGGCAGCACGGATCAGCAGCGAGCAGCAAGGCAAGATTGCCTGTGCTGTGCTTCCTGTGTGTCATCATCATCATTGCATGGCGTTCACGACAGGTGTCCTGATGCTGCAGCCGTCACGAAAGTACACCAGGCAGGCCTCGCCAAGCAAACTTCACGCCAGTGCACGTTGCTTGTCTGAGGCTGCGCTCGCAGGGCCGAGGCCAGCCTGTGTGTGCCGTGCCGCGTGGTGTGGCGCGGGCACCATTGTTGGGACGGGCTGACGCTCCTGCTTTGCCTGCTCACATGCCGTGCTGTGCTGTGGTGTGCTGTGCCGTACTGTACTGTGCAGCGCTGCTCAACGGGCTCACCCTGCTGCTGGTGGAGTGGCCGGACGAGGTGCAGGTGGCGCGCACCATGCAGGCCATGCAGCAGGGCGTGCGCGCGCGGCAGCAGATGATCTACCGTGCGCTGCAGGTGAGCATGGGGGCGCCAGCGCGTAACGGGAACGTCACCTGGGGCGCCTGCCCTGCCAGCCTCACTTCTCTTTGCGTGCTGGGAGTCACATACTGAACACTATGACCGCATGCTCTGGCCTGCTGGTGCCTAAAGGAAAATTTTTTCCTGGCTGCTGATCCGTGCTGCCTTGTTTGCCGCGGCTGGGCCGCCCCGTTTGCAAGCGCAAACACACACTATGGATCATGCACTACGGCTCCTTGCCATCTGATATGCCCGCTAGTTGGGCTCTGGCCCCGCCGAGGTATCCAAACAGATGCAAATATCGACGCACATACACGTTGTTGTGAGCGCAGGCTGAGGAGGACGCGCCAGCGGACGAAGCACTGGTGGAGGCGCTGCTGGCCGAGGCGCAGCAGGACCCCCGACCCCTGCATATCATATACCAGGTGAGTCACACATAACGCCGAGTGCCACACCAGGGAAGGAGGACAACACGGCAGCTTATTTCATATATCAGGTGAGTCGCCCATATACGAGCCTTAGGCCCAGTGCCACACCAGGGAAGGGGAGCAAGACAGCAGTTCACTTGGTGCGCTCTCTGTGTGGGAGAGGGGGCGTTGTGGGCGGCATTCCCTCTGATCATCTCCCTCCCTCCCTGAGCCTCCCGCGTACCCGCCACACGTTGCTTTGTGTGCAGGAGTATGCATGGTTCCGTGGGGGCTCTTCCATGGCCAGTGCCGCCGTGGCCCTCTCCCGCGCGCAATCCGGCAGCGGCGTGCTGCCCACCCCCGCCAGCACTTCTGGCGGCGAAGGGCCCTCGGGCGAAGGCACCCACCACACCTCTGCAGGCGAAGGCACTCACCACACCTCTGTGGGCGAGGCGACGCCGCGGGACGGCGGGGCGGGCAGCGGCAACGGCAGCGGGCCCAGCACGGCCAACAACACGGCGCACGGCGGCGTCCCGTCTGATGTTGGCGGTGGTGGCGGTGTCAGCGGTGGGCTGTGAGCTGTTCGTTGCTCTCCAGCAAGTAGGGCCGTGAGCTGTTCCTGCTCTCCAGCAGCAAGCATGGGCTAGAAGGCGTGTCAGACTGGCGCGCCGCTGTTGCTGCAGCACCACGCGTGTGCGATGCGTGGATACGTGCGTGGTAGAGCCTTGCATCAGGGAGGCAGCGGCAGCGCCATCCGGACAACTTTTGTAAACCTCTCCCGCCGTGCTTCCCGCCGTGCTTGGCCCTGTTTCGGATCTGCATGCCCGCTTGTTGTGTGTGTGTGTCGAGCATTACATCTGGTGGAGCCAGTTACGGCAAGCAGATTGTGTGCACGACGATGACGCGGGGGGGAACCGCCAAGAGGGCGACACAGGGAAAGGGAGAGCTGGGCAATAGATGGCCTTTTGCGTCATGGTGCTTTAGGGGGCGAGGACATATGCTCTAGCTGTACGTACCAGGGCGCTTGCTGGCTCATGGGTAGCTCTGCCACGCCCTTCCACGTTTCTAGACAGGCGCAGCCTCACTATATGAGTGACAAGGCTTGCATGCGCTCACCGCGGTGTGGGGCCGTATTACTCACCTTGCGACCCTTGACAACCACAGCGCACTGGCAGCAGCCGGCAGCGCACGCGCTTGCAGCGTGTGCCGTTAACCGTTAGATCAAACAACCGTAAGAAGAACTGTCAAGAGTATGCATGTGTTGCTCTTGCTGCTGCACTGGGCCTTGAGGCGCGTCTGAACTGCTTCTGCCGCGTGCGCGTTGTTGTGTGTTTTTGTGGGTGTGTGGTCAGGGAGCAGGGCATTGCTTCACAGGGCGTTGTGACGACTCTGTATGTGTGTGTGTCGATATTTGCATCTGTTTGGGCGCCTCGGCGGGGCCGGAGCCCACTACCGGGCGTATCAGATGTCTCGCA
>QAXK01000886.1:0-19617 GCA_004335735.1 Chlorella sp. KRBP
TGTACTTTGCTTGGCGAGGCCTGCCTGGCGATCTTTCGTGACGGCTGCAGCATCATGACACCTGTCGTGAACGCCATGCTCTGATGATGATGATTACGACAGCATGGTGTCATGTGCTCGGGCTCCGCTAGCGTCGTCGCCACCACCATCACCCTCGCCCTCAACCTGCCACCATCCTAGTTCCCGCCCCCACTGGCTCTTGCAGCACACACCCAACCCTAACCCTGGCCCTAGGCCCGCAGCGCACCAGCAGCGTGTCGGCCACCTCGATGCGCCCCATGAGCAAATCAGGCGCCATGACGTGCTCAATGGCAGATGACACGGTGGACGCCAGCTGGCCCACAAGCAGCTTGTGGTGCGCCTCCAAGGCGTCCTGAACAGGAAACCACATGAAACAGGCAACCACAGGTGTAAAAGAACAGAGCAGGTGTGGGACAGCAGCTAATTGCGTGGGTGTGGAGAGCACCCCAGCCGCTGTGGTCGGAGCGCCAGGTGCTGCGCGCATCTGACACGCACCACACCCAGCATCACACAGACGCGGCTGCACTGGACGTGAAGCCCAGCTACACACTCACATGCGCCATTGAGTTGTGCAGCGTGAACTGGTGCTCCTCCTCCACGTCCCGGGCAAGCGCCTCCATCATGGGCTGCACAAAGCACCAATATGAGTGTTTGTGTGTCGTCATCATCATCATCATCATCATCATCATCATCATCATCATCATCATTGCTGCAGCAGTCACGAAAGATCGCCAGGAAGGCCTCGTCAAGCAGAGTTCACGCAAGTGCGCTTTTGTGTGAAGCTTGCAAACGAGCCAACCCGTGCGTGTGGCGAGTGGTCTGCACACAGCACCAACATGCGTGTGGCGAGTGTTCTGCACACGGCAACAACATGCGTGTGGCGAGTGGTCTGCACACAGCACCAACATGCGTGTGGCGAGTGTTCTGCACACGGCAACAACATGCGTGTGGCGAGTGCGCTGCACACAGCACCAACATGCGTGTGGCGAGTGTGCTGCACACAGCACCACCATGCGTGGGGTGAGTGCGCTGCACACAGCACCAACGCGATGTAGTCTACTGATGCGCTCATAGCGGTGTATCAGGTAGACTACTGATGCGCTCCCTCTCCACGAGGCACCCTGTTGCTCCTCACCGCCAAGCGAGGGACCGAGGTGGGCGCCGTGTGGCCCCCAAGTGTGACCATGGGGCCAAAGTGTGAGGGCCCGGCCGACAGGTCAATCACCTGCACACGCGTCAACAGGTGCAGCCACGCAAGCAGCAGACGTGTGTGGGCGTGGGAACAACCAGCATTACGGTGGCCTTGGCAGTGCAAGAACAAGCCGTGTCATCATCATCACGTCATCATCATCATTGCATCATCATTGCATGGCGTTCACAACAGGTGTCATGATGCTGTAGCCGTCACAAAAGATCGCCAGGCAGGCCTCGTCAAGCAAAGTTCACGCCAGTCGTGTGGGTGCCATAAACAAGGGGTAGTGGGGGCTGTGGGGGCCATTAAGCTGCCAGAGAGAGGGAGAGTGACGTGCCCCGCCGTGCGCACGTACCACAAAGTTGTACATCGAGATCCAGGCCTCCCCGATGCCGCGCCCGTTGTACGTGTAGCGGTACGCGTACCCCGCCTCGGCGTCAAGCACGCGGGTCGAGTTCCACTTGCCCCTGCATGCGGCCACAGATGAGACCATTTGGTGCAGGGTCAGCCCACAAATAGAAGTGACAGACTTGGCACGTATGGCGAGTAAATGCACGTGCATTTACATCCTTTCGCAGCCCCACCCCCGGGCGCGCTGATGCGTCTCAATCAAACCAACCAGCCGCCCCGGCTGAAGGCACGCAACAGCACCACCACCACTCACGTCTCCCACTCGCCCACCACCATCACTCAGGCCCCCCACACCAGCATCACCACCACTCACGCCTCTCACACCACCACCACCACCACCACTCACGCCTCCCACACCACCACTACTCACGTCTCCCACTCGCCCAGCACGTCGGTGCCCAGCCACGCCGTGCGTCCCTGCTCGTGCGAAACGGCCGGGTTCATGCGCTGCTTGCTAGGGTTCAGCACCACCACCACCATGCGGTGCTCGGTGGCGTGGCCGCCCGTGTCGTGCATGGCCTCGGGGCTGTTGAAGCCCTCCGCGTCATACGCCTGCGTGCACGGGCGGCGCCAAAACAGACACGACAATATGGCTGCTCCCTCCCTCACTCACTAACTCACTCACTGCCTTCCCTCCCGCCCTCAACGCTGCCTTCCCTCCCTCTCTCCTTCCCTCCCTCTCTCCTTCCCTCTTTCCCTCTCTCCCTCCCTCTCTCCCTCCCTCCCTCTCTCCCTCCCTTTCTTCATCCCTCCCTCCCTCCCTCAACACTGCCCTCCATTGCACACTTGTGAGAGCATGACCCGCGCCCTACAGTGTATGCCCCACTCAGCCCCAACGCTCACCTCTGACAGGATGACCTGGATCTCCCGTTCAATTTTGGCGGCGTCGATCTCGTACATGGGCACAACCGTCTCATCTGCACGCCAACACACACACACACACACACACACACACACACAGGCGCGTCTTTAACAACAGCTACAGTAGCTGTGCATTCCTTTCTCCAGGGCCTCCACCGCCCCAGCAGGCGGCCATGTGGAGGCGGAGTACTAAACGAGGCGTCTCCCATGCTGCATGCGACTCCTGGTATTGGTATTGATATTGGCATCTGCTTGCCAGACATGGCTGCTGTACCAGATGTAAAGCTCAGCACACACACGCTCGCTGCTTCCTAGTGCCGCATGCCATGCCATGCTACGCGGAGCCAGGCACCACACGCACCCATGGTTCCTGGGTAAATGGACTGAGAGCCCACGTGATGCATGGCGGCGCTCAGCACGTTCTCAAGGTTGATCATCGTCTGCAGGCACCGTGCGCGCAGCACAGTAGCCATTGTCCCCACAGCAGCTCCACACCGCATCTCCTGGCTGCCCACACCGCGTGCCACCTTTTGCTTTGCCCCCCCTGAGATGCCGCCTGGCGCCGCATCTCCTGGCTGCTCTTACAGGTCCAATGCTTCTCCTGGCTGCACCCACCCAGGGCACAGCTGCTGATCAATTTGCCGCCTTGCTGCCGTGCCACCACCCACAGCCTCCTCCCACAGCCAAGGCGCCTCACCGTCTCCTGGTCCCTGATGGGCAAGTCCACCGTTGACACCTGCGCACACACCGACGCCTGCATGCCCGTGTCGCGCACGGTGGGGCACAGCGGGTGATCGACGTAGTGCGCCGCCAGCAGCTCGTCCAGCTCCGAAGGGTCGAGCTGGTAGTGCATGTGGCCGTTGCGCTCGAGCCCCAGCATCATGATGTCCACCTCCACTGGGATCGCGAGGTTCTGGAGGAGGCAGCGGGCAGAGGTCAGGCAGGCGGGTGAGGTGTCGCAGGAGAGTCGGCAAGTGTCGCAGGAGAGTCGGCAAGTGCACCACCTTGATCTGCAGGTTCTGCTGATGGGAGCTCCATGCAGCCAATTGATGCGTTGATGAGCTGAGCTCCTGCAGAGAGGAGCGAGGAGTCGATCAGCGCGCACCTGCCCTCGCTCCTGCACGAAGCGCTTGGCCGAGACCTTGATCTCGCTCCTGGCAATGTCCGCCAGGCGCTGCCATCGCTTCGCGTCGGTGCGCTTGAGCGTGCGGGCGTCCTCCTGCTTCTTCGTGCCGCCACCCGCTGCTGCTCGGCTCTGCGCGGGCGCCGCTGAGGCCCCGGCGCACACCAGCAGGCACACCAGCACGCCCAGCAGCGGGCGCTGTATCCGCTGCATTCGACTTCTGCTTCTCGGTGGTCAGGAGGGCACCTCTTGCCGAAGACATCCATGCACACTGGACATTCCATCACGAACTCTCCATCCCTGAGACGTGCACAGTCCAGAAGGGCAGCAGCATCCGGCCGCCGGAGCGCACGGTCTGCGCAGGGGGAGCGTGTGCAGCGGGACGGTAGGTCAGGCAACCCCACGCTGCTTGCGCATCAGGGAGCAGCACCCTCAATTGACGCAGCTCACCTGAGCCATGACCCTGAAGGCGCCCGGCCTCGAGAACCGCCAGTACGCGACCAGTCGGGGACCGAACGCCGGCGGTGCCGTGGGCATGTCCTCATCCGCCATGTCGCACGCTTCGGACGGCATGCTCATGCCCTTGCCCACCGCCTGCGCAAGGGCATGCGTGAGTGCAAGCACTGCTCAGGTCCACGTCACTTGCTCACCACCACCCGGCCACCTTGCCTCACAACACGCAAAATTGTTTGGCACACTCACACGCCTCCCAGGCGCGGCAGGCGGACGCCTTGTTATGCGAGCGGCAAACGCCCGCACACGCACCCGCACAGCAAGCAGGCAAGCGCATGCCCCCAAACCCACTGCGCCACTTACCAATGCGTGGACGTGATCCAACAACCACAAGTGCGTCCCCTCGCGCTACCCATCACCCCACCGCACCACGCACCAGCGCATGGAAGTGGTCCAGCGACCACAACGAGCTCAGCGGCATGACCGCCAGGTGCATCGTGTGCGTCAGCCATGGCTCCAGGTCCACCACCGGCCGCCCGGCACCGCCATAGTCCCAAAACGTCAGCTCGAACCGATAGCACACGCCCGCCACCACACCCTGCAGCTGCTGCTGCTGCTGCTGCTGCTGCTGCTGTCCTCCACCCGCAGGCTGCACCTCACCCATGGACATGGGAGTGTCTGCACGTTTGAGCGCCAGCTGCACCGTCACCAGGTCAGGATCGGACGGCGTCCCTGCTGCCGCCGGTGGCGGGGCCACGAGCGCGCTGCCCTCTAGCCGCATGACGTCCACGTTGACGCCGCTGGCCATGCGCCAGGCGCGGAAGTGCCGCAGGGAGGTGGTCTCCTGCAGCGCGGTCCCTGCTGCTGCTGAGGCGGAAGGTGCGTGGTCGTGGGTGTCGTCGTGCACGTGGCAGGAGGTGTCGAGTGGAGCGTCGTCGCCGCCTTGGGCAGGGGCCACCAGGGGAAGGTAGGCCACCTGTTCCTGGCCTTTGACGATGGTGGCGGTGGGCGCGAACTCCACGCCAGCAACGTAGCGGCCGGCTGCGTGTGAGTGTGAGTGCAGGGGCGTTTCGCACCGGTGTGGGGTCATCCCATTGCTAGATTCTGTGGCAAACAGAGAGAAGGATCCATCAAGTTGGAGCACGCTGGCAGTGACCTGCATCGTGGAGCAGGCTGACAGTGCAGGATGCGTGAGGGCCCGAGACCTGCAGGGCAAGAGTGCACGTGCGAACGGGGGGCAGTGGATGCCAGCCCAGGGCCTCCCACCTGTGGGCAGGGTGATCCAGACTTGAAAGGTCGTGTCCTCGTCCTGGGGCGCGCCGAGGTGCAGCGGGGAGGAGAGCGGCAGCGCAGCAAAGTCCTCGGCGTGCACGTGCTGGAAAGAGTCGCAACCCGCCACCATGATGTGCATCCTGCGTGCGCATGTTGGGCAAGCCACCTCGTTCTTCGCGTTGCTGCCCCTTGGCCGGGCGCGAGGCGTGGCGCTCGTGAGCCGCTCTGTGCCGGTGCCAAACTCCCCTTCCTCCACAGCAGCAGCAAGCAGCAGCTGCATGAACGCGCCAATGCTGCCTTACCACGGACCCACCTGCGAGCCGCGTCCACCTGCAGGTCCCGCCACCTGACGGGCGCCCCGCCGCTCCCCTGGCTGATGGTCACATTGACGAGCGTGGGCTGCCCCGGTGTTATCACAGAGTAGCTGAAGCGCACGAGCAGGCCGGAAGGGTCGCTGGCTGCGGAGCTGATGACTGCGCTTGCAGGCGTGTGGCTGCCCCGCGCGCCCTGCAGCCCTCCGGCCCACAGGAGCCCCAGGAGCACGCTCGACATCGCCAGCATCACTGCCTGTTGCCTGGCACGCGTTGAAGGCGCCAATCTTGAGGCTCCTCCCATCACGAGCTCGATTCCGCAATGCGGGGCTGCAGCGGTGGCGAGTGCGCGGCTGAGGACGCCACCATGATGGCGATCGCTGTGCTGTGTGCGTGACTTGCTCTTTGATCGCTCGCAGAATTCCTTGGTACGAGATCTCGCATCAGTTCACGACAGACGTGATGGTGCATGCAACAAACGATATCAGCGGTAGATCATGGGCAGGTTGTAGATCACCTCGGCCTCCCCCTCTCCCGCATCCCTCGCCCCAACCGCCCGCGCCGACACCAGCGCGCCCTGCGGGAACGCGCCGTGCACCGCCAGCGCCCCCTGCCACGCGCCACCACCACAAGCCATGCCTGGCGGCGGCCTGGCGTAGCCCAGCAGGCGCGCCTGCACCACAGGATCGACCCCCGTGGCGTACACGGCAAGGCATCCGGCGGCGGGGTGCGGGGCGCCAAGCAGCACAATGAGGCGCTCACTGCGGGGGTCCCAGGCCCAATCCTTGATCACCCCGCGGCTCGCAGACATGGCCACCTGCTGCTGCTGCTGCTGCGGCGGCGGGTGGTTGGGAACTCCAGCATCAGTTGAGGTGTGGGTGGTCGCGTCGGAGGTGCGTAGCATGATGTCCTGCAGCACCACGGGCATAAGCTGGGCCACCTGCAGGTAGAGGGTAACAGTGGGACGGGTGTGAGGTGGAGGTGGAGGCTGCACGGGTGGGAGGCTGTTTGGGTGGGAAGCTGGTACGAGTATGGAGGGGTGGCAGGCGGGCAATGCCCTCGCTGTGTAAGTGTGGAGTGCCAGTCGCTCGGTAAGCTTGCGCTGGCCTTGGCCTTGGAGGCCCACGCTTGACCACTCACCAGGTTGGGTGGCTCTTTGACCAGGTGCAGCGCCACCAGGCAGTCCCCTCCCTGGGCAAAGCTCAGCAGCAGCACGCGGGGGGGCAGCGCCGCACCAGGCACCGCACCCCCAGCGCCTCCACTGCCACCATCAGCGCTTGAGGATGAGGAGGGTGGGGAGGCGCTGGCCCAGGCCGCCTGCACCACAGGGCCCTGGTTCTGGGGCGCGGACCACGTGGCAAAGCGCCAGCCGCTCGTCTCAAACAGGTGGAACCGAGGGCCTACGCCAGCTGCGGCGGCACGGTCGCAAGGCGGCATGAAGGATGGAAGGACAAATGAGAACTTGGTGCCCTGTTAGCAGGCTTGGAGGCATGTCGTGCGAGCAAGGTTGGCTCTGACATGTTGCCTCCTGAAGCAAGCAAGCGAGCAGGCATGCGTCATCTCACCAGCAAAGAGGTAGGCTCCGCAGGGTGACCAGCTCAGCAGCGTGATGGCCGCCAGGCCCGCTGCCAGCTGCAAGCAACGATGGCAGAGACGGTGGCGAGGCGCTGCCGTCATGCGGGTCGCCGCTGACATGCTTGCGCTTTGTGCTGATTGCGCCGTTGTAAACATACCAAAACGCACAAAACGAGGGGCATCCGTCTGCCGAGGTCAGCCTAGCCACCCGTAACGTACAGCTCAACACACACCTTGGTATCTGCTTGCCAGCCATGGCTGTACCAGATGTAAAGCTCACCACACACACACAACGGGGGCATGCGTCTGCCGAGGTTAGCCACCCGCAGCATGCAGTTCAACACACCTGGGTGCTGGTGCCCGCCGCCACGTCCCACACCGTGATGCCCGGCATGTCTGGCGAGGCCGCGGCGAGCAGCCGGCCGTCTGGGCTCCAGGACAGCGAGGAGAACCTGTTGTGGTTAGAGTGGCCAGGCGTAAGCATCAGAGGACAGCGCGCAACTTGGTGAAGCGACAGAAGCAGCAAAGGCAGCAGCAACCAGCCAGCTCCTAGGTGGAGTGGCCAGAGGGGCCCTGCTGCGCTTTCCGCGCGGGCTGTGGGTGTAGCGTGCAAAACGGGGCGTCAGGCAGCAGCACCCAAGGCAACACGGATCAGCAGCGAGAGGAAAGCTCTGAGTGGCGCCCCTCACCTGGCTGCCTTGAACCTGGACCGCAGCATGAGCAGCCAGGGCCCAGCAGCCCTGCCGCCCGCCGTGCGCGAGGCCAGGGGGGGCCGGCCGCTGCCGCTGGTGGACCACACCGCCACGCCACCTGCGCCATTACCACCACAGGGAGGGCAGGCAGCGCACGATGGGTGGGCCACGCCGCCACGCCACCTGCGCCATTAGTGCCACAGGGAGTGCAGGCAGCACACGATGGGTGGGCCACGCCGCCACGCCACCTGTGCCATTAGTGCCACAGGGAGGGCAGGCAGCACACGATGGGTGGGCCACACCGCCACGCCACCTGCGCCACTCGCGCCACAGGGAGTGCAGGCAGCACACGATGGGTGGGCCACGCCGCCACGCCACCTGTGCCATTAGCGTCACAGGGAGTGCAGGCAGCACAGCACAATGGGTGGGCCACGCTGGCATCGTATTCTTCTCAACACGTGATCCGCTTGCGGCGGTGCTTGACGTCGCTATGCGGCGCAGACGTGGCCACGGTGTGCACGCTCACACCAGCCCCATTCCCACTCCCAACGCCACGCTCACCTGTGGTGCCCACGGCCAGCTGGCTGCCCCTGCACGGCCTCCACGCCAGCGCCCACACCGCCGGCTGCAGCGGGTGGCTCAGGCGGCACCGCGGCGCACTCACGCGCGTCACCACCCTGCCGCCGTTGCTGGGCGCCCCTCGCTCGCCCGGCGGCATGTCGTATACGAGCACCGCGCCGCCGCACGCAGGGCCAGCGTTGGTGGGGCCACCACCTGGCACTGGCGGGGCGCGGGTGGCCACCGCCAGGCAGGAGGTGTGTGGGTGCCAAGCCAGGGGAGGAGGGCCGGAGAGGGAGGTGCGGGTTTGGGCGCCTGGGGCGTTTGGACCTTGGAGCAGCGGGTAGCCCAGCATCCTGTGCGGGGCGCGGCGCAGCGCGGCGCACATTCAGTGTGTGTGTGGCTTGCATTTGCGGGGCGACCAAGGCAGCACGGATGAGCAGCGAGGAAAGCTTAGGCACCTCGCGTGAGTTGATGGGAGCTGTGAAGAGGGCGGTATTCAGACACAGCAGAGCATGGAATGTAAGCATATTGTTGGACGTGTGGATGGAGGTCGGCAGAGCAGAGTGGTGCGCACCAGTGGTAGAGGGTCTGAGCGGGCGCTAGCAAGGGACCGGCCACGGACCAGGCGCGGTCGGTCCAGGCTTGCAGCCACTTGGGCGCGCCCTCATCACCTGCGGTTTTCCGTGCAGGCCACCCCACGTGTCAGGAGCTCCAAGGCTGCACGCGGATCTGCAGCTGTCGAGCGGCAGGTGCAGGTGGGGCAGCCGCTGCTGCGCGCCCGCACCCCGGATGTAGACTGGCGCCTCGTCGGGCTGCAGGGCGCTTCCGCCTTGCTGCTGGCTGGGCGGCAGCAGCACGTTCGGGTAGGTGATGCCCTGCGCGGTCCCACGGCGGCATGGGCGGCGGCACCGATCCGGCTCACGCTCACAGCTGTTGGAAGGCAGGCTGAGCATGCACCACTGAGCTTACCGCCACGTCGGCCTCAGAGTCTGCATCAACGTGGACTGCGCACACACGGAGAGGCGCACGGCGCGCGTTCAAGCTAGCTCGCGCAGGACGGCCACCCTCTGCTGCCATGCTGCAAGCTCCATATGCAAGAGCCTGCTGCTTACTTAGCCGGCAGTTGAGCTCGCAGACCGTCCTCTTGTCCTCTCCGCACAGATCGATCGCCATCCCTGGCTGCGCGCTCGACGCGCCAAGGCTGCCGATGAGCCGATCGATTGCTTGCGGTGCTCTTGCTGTTGCGAGTGTTTCGTTTTTGTTCTTGCTGCATGGCCGTGCGCAGATCGTGCAAGGACGCAATGTGCCTGCCAGGTCGAAGCTGTGGCCCATTGGGCTCATAGAGGCCACAGCTGCCCACCCAGCGGCCACCGGGTGATGTACGCCCCCAGCCACACCGCCACACGCCGGCGACGGTGCGCTTGTCCACAAGGCGGTGCGTCTGGGCTCTCAGGACGCACCGCGCAGGGGGTATGGGCGTGGGAAGCAACAGATGAGTAATGAGTCAATCGCACACGCGCTGTGCTTGCATGTGCGGAGGAAGGTGTCAACGATTGGCAGTGAATCGTGGCCAAAATGAACCCCAGCAGCAAAAACGGCAGGGGGAGGCACCCCACAGGGGCGCAGCAACAATAGAACCTGTGCCCTGCATTGGCGGCAAGTGCAAGCGTTGCCAAAAATGGCACTGTCGAGGCGCGCGCCAAAAGCAGTGCTGCAATACGTAGTCTGTCCTTCCGTATCCTGAGCCAATGGTCCTAGGCACCAGCCAGCCACCCAGCAGTCTTGACCACATGGCAGCAATGTCACTGCATGCGGCACTGCGCCCTGCTCCAGCTGCGCCCCCACGGCTCCGCCGCCTGATCCAGCAGCACCGCCTGCTGCCGCCTCATCATCATCGCGCCCCCAGGCACCGGTGGCCTCGCACCACCCGACCCGGAGCGCCCAAACCCAAACGGCCCCTCGTCACCCTCCCCAAGCGGGTGCCAGCCCTTGTAAGGCAACCGCCTTGCCACCGCGGCAGCGCCCGTGCCCTGCAGCTCCCCTTGCCTCACCTCCTGCCTCTCCTGCGCCTCCTCCTGCTCCTCCTCCAAAACTTTGCCGTCCACCTCGTGCAGGGGGCGCGCCGTCACCTCGTCCGACACGGAGAAGTAAGCAGTGCTGGCGGGTGAGATGCTGCCGCTTGCACTCCTGCCTGCTTCAGCGCTGGCCGCCGGCGCAGCAGCGGCACGGTCCTGGCGCAGGCGGGCGGACAGGGCGCTGGGACGCAGGCCTGGCCTGGTGGCTGGCGGCCCTTGGGACGTTGCTGGGCTGCTGCCGGCGTCAGAACCTTGTGCTGCTGCTGCTGCTGCTGCGCCGGGGGTGGACGTGGTGGGGCTGGCGTGTGTGTTGAGGTGGAGGTGGGCGTGCGAGCGTGGCGAGGGTGTGTGCGCCGGCCAGTGCTGTGGCCTGAGCTGCCAGGGTGAGCGGGGGAGGTGGTGCGGGGTGTCGCGCGCGCTGTGGCAGGTGCTGTCAGGGCTGTGGAAGGTCAGGTTGGAGGAAGTGGTGGAGGTGGTCCGTTCAGCGCTGCATGGTGCGCGTGGTGATGCAGCAAGCACTGCCTCGGAGGGTTCCTGCAGCTCTGTCGGTGGCGTTGGGGACATGGTCTGTGCAGCTGCTGCTGATGTTGGTGTTGCTGCGGGTGAGGGTGGCGGGGATGAGGTGTGCACGTGGCCCTGCGCAGCTGTTGTTGCGGTCCTGGGTGCTGCTTCTGCTGGTCCGAAGTTCTGGCCGCTGGGAGAGGAGGGCGAGGAGTGCCCTTGGGCAGTCAACAGCTGGCCTGTTGGCTGCCGCCCTTCCCCTGGCCCCTGGGGCGGCAGCGCACAGCTCTGGCACCCCTGCCGCTGCACCTCCACCTGCGGGTGTGGCGGCGTGATCGTCCAGGCCAGCAGCCCAGCAGTAGCCACCTGTTGCTCTGCCTGCAGCCCTGGGGGCCACAGCACAATGGTGGTGGTGGGCGTGGGTGGCGTCTCCGTCGCGGTGGACGAAGCAGGCGCCCCGCCGCCGCCGCCGCCGCTGCTGCTCGTGTGCGTGCGCCGCTGCTGTCCCTGGCCAGGCCCCTCCTCCCAGGGTGCCACCACCGTGGTGCATACCGAGGCGCCGGAGCAGGACAACGCGCTGTTGGCCTCGTCTGATGAGGCGGCTCCTGCGGGGGGCGTGGCGGCGCTGCTGCCTCCCGTGCTGCGAGGGAGCTGGTCGTAGGACGACGGGCACGGCGGGACGAGGAGAGCCAAAGGAGGCGGCTTGCTGTGGTGGTGCTGGTAGTGAGGCTGGTGTCTTGGGTGCGCTGCTGCTGCCAGCGGACTGCTGTCCATGCTGCTGCTGCTGCTGCCTTGCCCTGTCGTGAGCAGGGTGGGGGCATCAAGCGCATCGCTGCTGGGCAGCACCACGGTGAGCAGCGAGTGCGGATGGGCGGCGTGCGGTACGGCGGGATGGAGCGATGGGCCGCCCACGGCACCGGTGCAGCTGAGGCTAGGAGCACCAAGGGGAGGGGTGAGGTCCAGGTCGTGGTCATGGGGGTCAGCTTGAGGCGTAGGCAAGTGCAGCACCTGCTGTTGCCGTTCCCACTCAGGCGCGCTGTGGCACGGCGAGACGCGCAGCCAGGGCCGCGTTAGCGCGCTGCAGCTGTCATTGGAGGCGAGGTGGGGCGGCGTGGAGCGCAGACGGTGCCTCACGTGCGACGGCAAAGTGCAAGGGTCCGTGTCGATCAGCTCGCCGGCTGGTTCGTGTGTGGGTTGCTGCTGGCCCGGTGCTGCGGCCTGTCGTGTAGCAGCTGGCGGCGTGCGGCTGCTGGTGGTGTGGGGAGCCACATGCCATGTGCGCCGTCCTCCGCCGCTCGAGTCCACCCCCTCCGGCGGCTGCGGGTTTAGCGCCTGCCAGTTCTGCTGAGCCCAGTGGTAGTGCTGTCCGATGGCGTGCCACCTGCAGCGCAGCATTGTGTGTGTGCGGTCAGCGCCGAGCCGGCCCACCGCCGGCGCGGTGCCCACCACCCACGCGCACTCACTTGGCGGCTTGCGATGGGTCGGGCCACAGCCTTAGGGTCTTGATGGGCGTGACTGCAGCCTTGGAGTGCCTCTGCTGCGGCTGTGCGGAGGCCTGCGAGTGTGTGTGCACGACTGGGGTTGCTGGCAACTGCGCGAACGAAGGGCCACATTGCAGCGTCATTGTGCCACCTGAGATTGCTGTCGCACTGACGCTGCGCACTGCATCGCTGTGGTGGAGCACCACGGCAGTCAACGATTGATGCGCGCACCGCACCTCGGCCACGCCAGCAGGAGCAATGCGTTGCTCATCCGCCATCGCGAGCGTCTGAGGCCAGCGCCGCTGGCCCCTCGTCGAGCTTCACGCCGCTGACATCATGGCCACCCTTGCCAAACGAGCCAGGAGCACAGCGCTGAGCAGGTGGGATTAGCCCAGCAGAACACTGCTGGCGATTGACGCTTGCTCGCCACACGAACTCGCACACCCTGGAAGTTTTGCTTTTTCCATGTGGCGGCGAGAGGAGGAGGTCCAGAGTTGGGCTGCAGGAGTGTGCTTGAGCCTTGATGGCTCGCCCAACTGCCAGCCATGGCAACCAGGGGGCCACCATGCCGCACAGCAGCACCGCCGCGCACGAGCAGCTGCAGGTGGCGCTGGAGCTGCTGGGCCTGCCACCGGTGCGTGGGGCAACGTGTGCTGCATCCCACCACCACAACCTCATCCCACACGTGTGCGCGACTCGCACTTGTGGGTGCAGGTGGCACCAGGCGGCGCCCTTCCCTCCCCGGCCGACGTGCGCCGCCACTTCCGCCAGCGTGCGCTGCAGCACCACCCCGACAAGAACATGCACGACGCCGAGGGCGCGGCAAGGCAGTTCAGGCGCCTGGTCCGCGCCTATGAGCTGCTCACCCACCCCGCCGCTGCTGCCAATGCCGCCACCGCCACCCCCTGGGAGGATTTGGACCCTTGGGAGCTGTTGATGACGGAGGAGTTCATGGCAGAGGCGGTCAGGGACCCACACCTACCCGCCTTTGAGGTCATGTACATGATGGACCAACGGCAGCAGGGCAAGGCCGGCGCGGCGGCAGGCGGTGGCGGGCGCGTGTCGCTGTGGGCGGAGGATGTGCTGGCGGGGCCGGGGGCAGCGGCGGGAGGGACGGGAGGCAGTGGCGGCGCGCTGGAGAGGGAGGCTGTGCCGCCGCAATGGCAGCGGCTGTACCAGGCCATGCTGCGGAGGCGGAGGCGGCGCCAGCAGCAGCAGCAACAGCAGCAGCAGCGTGATGGTGGTGGTGCAGCAGCAGCAGGGCCTCCGCCACCAGCACGCCAGCAGCAGCAGCAGCGTTCAGGGCAGGAGGCCAAGTGGTGGCTGTTTTGGGAGTTCATGACCGAACTGATTGGTGGCGGTGCGGACGAGCAACAGCAAGAGGAGGCGGAGGAAGGGCGGTCGCAACAGCGTGGCGGAGCGCAGGCTAGTAGTGGCACGCAGCCCATGCTGCTGCTCCCGCCTGCAGCAGGGCTGCCAGAGCCAGCACAGGGTGCTCCAGCGGACAACGTGGAGGCGTCTCCTCAGCAGCAGCAGCAGCAGCAGGGGCCAGGTGAGGGCAGCAGCAGCAGCAGCAGCAGCGTGGTGGCGCTGCCACTAGCGCTCTCCAGGCACCGCCGGCGGCGGGCAGCTCTGGCACAGCAACACCAGCCACTGCAACCTCTCGGGCAGCCGCAGCAGCAAGCGGAGGAGGAGGAGGGCGGCGCTGGGCCACAAGGTGGCGCGGACGTGGTGGATGCGGAGCATGCTGGGCCTCGGTCTGGGCCTGGCAATGCTCTGGTGCGGGATCAGGATGGCGCAGCGTTTGCGCCCCGTCTGCCGCCGTGGTGGCGAGATGACGCTGCACACGCTGAGGCGGTGCGGAAGGACGGGCAAGGTGGGGACGGTCATGGTGCTGGCAGCGATGGTGGTGAGCATGGAGGCAGCTTTGCAGGCGTGGCTGGGCCAGTGGTGGCGCAGCGCCGATTGAGGTGGCTGACGTGGCGGCGGTGCTGGCTGTGGACCAAGCGCTTGCTGCTGGTAAAGGCTCTTGTCATGCTGCTGCGCCCGTGATGGTTGCGATGTCAACGTGTGCGCTGTGGTGGACGCGCGGTTGCATGTGCTTGACATACGGCATCTCAACTCATCAACACAACGGAGAGGGGATTTTGCAACGGGTCAGGGTCTGTGCGGCAACTGAGAGAGCAGCATCTTTTGAAAAGCGCAGCGACGAATGAATGGCAACGTACAGCGAGTGTTCAACCTCAATGTGAGTGTCTACAGCAATCCATCTCTACCAACTTGAACTCAGCGGATGAATCTGCGGTTCACAGTACGGTCATCACTAGCGGGCGCGCTGCCTGTGCCCTTCTCTAACACATTGGCAATGCCCACACACTCTACCTGTGGTAGCGCACTTGCGCGTTGACCTTGCGCCACAGCAAAAAGTGCGTGAGCAGTCGGAAGAAGAGGCCCCACATCATGATGGCGATCGCGTCGGCCGCCAGGTAGGGCTTGCAGACCTCGGTGAGCACCGACGGCTCCTGGTAGACGCGGTACAGCAGGCGGGCCGTGCGCGCCTCCTTGCTGTTGCCAGACAGCTGCGGCCATGCCAACCACGGGCAGCATACACATGGCGAGGTAAGGAAGGGGCAAGAAGGGGATAAACCTGACGGCAGGGGGGGCCTAACATGCCTCGCAGGGGTGGAAGGCTGCACAGCCCAGCACTCGGCCACAGGCCCACACATGTGAGCCTTGCCCTGCAGTAGTCAGGGGCACAGCCTGACCAGCGAAGCCAAGGAGTTGAGGGGCTAGGCTGGCCCCTGTTTTCTAACCCTAACCCTAACGCAGAGCGCACCTGCGCGCCAATGAGCGTCTGCTCCAGGTCCGCCGCATCCACTCCCCCGGCGATGATGTCGCGCCACAGAGTGGCGGTGCTGTTGCCGCCCGCCGTGCCGTTGCCCGGCGCGGAGCTGGGGTCCATGGTGGGCAGCGCGTCCACACCGCAGTAGCCAAGGTGGCTTAGGGCGCCCACGGTGAGAAGCGAGTTGGAATGCGTGGCGGGGAGCAGGGTGTTGACGACCAGTGCCTCAAGGCTCCACCTGCGCAGCACGTGCAGGCGCAGGCATAACCTCTGCATGACCTCTGATGGCCCCAAGGTCAGCAGCGCGAACTCGCAGCTGTGCACAGTAGAACGCAGCAGGTTGTGAAGCAGTGGCCGAGGCGACAGGAGGGCAGGCGCACACACTGGCGTCCCGCAATGAGGAGAGAACTTCCCTCCCCCCAGCAGCAACGAGATAACACCCCCCCATCGCCCCCTGCAGTGAGAGGACTCCCCCTCGCCGTGCCCCCTCGCCGTGCCCCCTCACACCTTGCGTATCCGATGCTAATGATGCCCTGCAGCACCCACAGCCCGTTGGCCCTGATGGTGGCCAGCGAGGGGTTGATGCCGTTGAGCTGAGCGCCAAACAGCAGAGCCAGCAGCGCCGCCGCCGTCGTGGCGTTGGCAGCGGCCATGCAGGCGCCCACAGCGTACCCGAGCCCGACGCTGTACCAGGCCACCTGCGGCCAACACCATGGTTTGCTCACTCTGCCTCTGTCTGTGTCACGACAGCCTGTGGACAATGAAAACAGTGCAAACTTCCAGGCACCTGGCACACGGAGGGCCTCGACGCCCTTTCCCTCAGCCTCTAGCGACACACCAGCTTTTCCATGCTCCTGCGCTGGGCTTTTTTTCTGTGCTCTACTGCTGCCCGTGTTGCCTGTATGTTCATCTGCTTGCCAGAGATGGCCGCACCAGATTCAAAACTCGACACACACACACGCACCACGCACCTGCGTGAGGATGCCAAAGTACATTCCGTAGGGCGTGTCGAACGCCGTCACGGCGTACAGGCACGCCAGGAACACGCCAGGGTAGAGCGGCAGCACGATGACGTCCCAGGTCATGCGTCCTGCCAGGTACGCCAGGGTGGTGAGCCCGCCTGGCGCCTCGCGCACCACGTACATGTGCTGCTCGCCGGAAAAGGAACGCAGGCCTGCATGTATGGGGGGGACGGGGTAACCAAGTTAAGACTTTTAATCACTTCGTGATAAAAAGCAAAGGAAGCACGTGGGAGAAACGACTGCTTATGGGCCGAGGTGCTACGCGCACGTAGGTTGCTGTGAGTGGCAGGTACACACGAGTTGCAGGAGCACGGGAAAGCAAGCAAGCACACACGCAGCGTGCTACTAGGCCGTGCCCCCACGCCTGCCAGTGGGCCCAAACGGAAGGGAATTCAATTCACAGGGCACAAGCTGCACGCGCAGGCGCCTCACACCTAGCCCAGCGGCCCTCACCAGAGATGGTGCAGAACATGGCAAAGGCCGTGGTGGTCATTGCAAACTGTGGCGGCAGCCTCGTGATTTGCTGCGTGTGGCCCTGCACGGCCCCGAGCACCAGTGATGCCACGGCCAGCACCGCCAGGTCGACCAGCAGCAGCTCGCGCGCGCTGTTGAGCGTCTTGGCGGCGCAGCGCTGGAACACGACCCAGGCCTGGCCCCAGGCGGGGGAGAGCTGCCGGCCGCCGTAGGCGCGGCCTAGCATGGCGCTGAGCACCTCACCAAGGGACTCGCCTGCGGGAGCGGGTGCGGGTGAGGGCATGGGTGAGGGCATGGGTGAGGGTGTAGGTGAGGGTACGGGTGAGGGTACGGGTGAGGGTAGGCGTGAGGGTGCGTGCGTGGGTGCGTGCAAGGAGGCCGCCTTGGGTCGGCGGACACATCATGTTAACCCAATACTCTAAATGGCATTCAAGTGCTACACAATGCATTACGCTGCACCTCAACCACCACCCAGCGCAGTGCACTCACGCGTCTCAGCCCTCCAGGTGGCCCAGTCAAAGTTGCGCCACTCCTCCTGCTTGCCCTGCTCCTCCTCCTTCCTCCCCTGCTCCCGCCCGGCCCTGCTCTCCCCGCCACCCACCCCCAACAGACCTGCCGTTTCACCCTCGCTCTCCCCGGGACGTCCCCACCCGCCCGCCGCCCCCACCCCGTTCCCAGCCTCCACATCATCCTTGCCTTCCCCACCCGCCGCCTGCCCGCCCAACAGCCCGCTCCAAGCCCCCTTCCCCCCGCCCTCTCCCTGCTGCTGCTGCTTGGGCGCCTGCTTGCGAGGTGCGTTGTCAAACATCTGCTGCAGCACCGCGCGGAGCAGCTCCTGCCGCTGCTCATCCAGCTGAAGCTGCAGGGCCTCTGGGGCTTGCCCGTCGGCGTTGCTTCCGTCAGTGCCAGGGAGCAGCGCGCCCTTGGCGGCGAGGTCGGCGATGATGAGGCGGGTCTTGACGGCGGCGAGGAACTGGGAGCGCGTGATGGGCTGGGTGGGCTGTGCGGGGTGAGGGAGCAGGAGCGGCAGGCATGGCACACGCTTGCGTTGAGCACTGGCTTCAACATGCAGGCGAGTCGCCATGAGCATACTGAAGGTGGAGGAGGGAAGCGCACAGGGAGCAGCATTCAGACTCGGGTGCTGAATGCGTCTGCTCTGACCTTGACGTTAAAGTCGACCAGTAGGCGCGCCACCAGCGCCTCGTACACGTCGTGCGTCACCATGCGGCTGGAGCGCAGCTGGCTGAAGAGCCCGGTGAACTCCTCCAGGGAGAGCGACCCGTCACCGTCCTTGTCAAGGTCGTTGAAACGGTCCACGATCACCTGCGCGCCACACAAGCCAGGCATGCGACAAGCAGATGGATTAGTGGGGCCTGCATGGGGGTGTTTACCTGATGCGAATGGTCCATCACACAATCACAAGAGGCAGTGCATGTCCCACTCGCCTGCATGTCCCTGGGCCGCCAGGGCAGGCTGGTGCTCTGCGCCGCCTGCATGGACCTGGCCGCCGTCTCGCGCTGAGCGTGCGCGTACGTGAAGGTGCTCTTGACCCTGCACGCACAGACCCACACGCGCACGCGGCATGCAAAAGGAACAGGTGTCTGGCTCAGGCTCTGAAAGGATGGTGCCTTCCTGCTTGATGTGGCAAGGCAAGGCGCTGCAAGCCCACCCGCACAGCTGCCGCTGTCTCCCAATACGCGTGGCACGACCCAGACCCCAGACATGTCAGTCACCTGCCGGTCATGGTTCCTGGCGTGCTCGCCAGCGGCGAGTGGTGGTGCCCCGAAAGCATGACCTGGCTGCTGCCACCCGCAGGCACCAGCGAAGGAAGGCTTCCGGTGCTGTCCTGCTGCTGCGGCGGCTCCGCTTCGTGGTGGTCGCTCGACGCGCCAGCAGCGCCCAGCGGGTAAGGCGACTTGCCGGCTGGCCGGTCCGAGCCGCTGCCGTTGGCGCTGACTCGCTCCGCCGCTCCGCCGCCGCTCCCGCCCGACTGCTGCGAGTCGATCGACGCGGCAATGAGCATGCGCACCTGTGCCGCCTGCGACAGCAGCTGCGAGCCCTCCCGGCGCGCCAGGGACGCTACGCGGGCCAGCGAAGCGGATCCGCGGGGCACCGAGCCGCTGCGCTTGAGCGCGTCGGCCTGGTCGAACGGCGACGCGCCCTCGCTGTACGGGCTCATGGCGGGTATGAGGGCTTTGCCCTCCTCCGCCGCCACCTCGTCTCCCTCCTCCTCCTCCTCCTCCTCGTCCGCCTCGTCGATGGCCTCTTGCAGCCACGCGAGATGCCCGGGCACGCCGCCCGCAAGCCCCGACGTCTGCCCGGGCAGGCGATGCGGCGGCTGCGTGCCTGCAGCCTGCTGCTGCGCGCCGCCATCGCTTCCGGTGGCGGTGGTGGCGGTGAACTGCGCCGAGGAGCGCTGCGACTGCAGGCGCTGCATCGTGGTGAGGCGCTGCAGCACCTTGGTGGGCAGCAGCACGCTGTCGCCGCCGCGCAGCCGGACGAGCACAGTGTCGGCGTCGGCCATCGTCGGGCACTGGCTGGTGCTTGTCACGGCAGACTCCTGGTTGGACAGCGGCATGCCGGGGCTGCTGATGCGGACGGCGCCACTCGCGCTGAAGCGCGGCCGCTGCTGCTCCAGCCGCAGCTGCTGCTGCTGTCTGAGGGCGACTTGTGCGTTCACCCACTGCGGGCCGAGGTGCGCCCAGAGGTCGTAGAGCTCGCGCGGCACGAAGTCCTCGTCTCCCTCGCGC
>QAXK01000887.1:0-11362 GCA_004335735.1 Chlorella sp. KRBP
GGTGTGTGTGTGTGTGTCGATATTTGCATCTGTTTGGGCGCCTCGGCGGGGCCGGAGCCCACTACCGGGCGTATCAGATGTGTATGCTTGACATCTAAAAACGCCTCCAGCCCTGCTGCCGGCGGGTACCATATGCTAAGCTCACCACGCAAGCCCCTGCAGTGTCCCCACCAAGCCACCACGCCACCACCAGCGCACCTTGCCTACATGCCCATCTGCTTGCCAGAGATGGCCGCGCCAGATGTACAGCTCGACACCCACACACCCTACACACCTGGAGGGCTAGCACCAGCGTCACGCCCCGCTGGGGGTCTCGCTCGCAGATGGCGGCTAGCAGCCCTGCTCGTGTGAGCCTGAGGGCAAGCGGTGGGGAGCTCTCTCCTGGCTGGACGTAGCCCATCACTGCTGCCTCGGCCACCGGCCACCCTTGACCTGCGGCACCCCACACAGCATGCACAGCACGCTCACTTGGTGCACGCCAGCGTGCAGCACATCGCCATCTCGTACGCCTCATGTAAGCTCACGCACGCTTCCGCACACCAGGCGCTTACGTGGCCACTTGAGCTCTCTCACGACAGCCTGGAGAGCCTGGAGAGGCTGAGAGGGTCATCTCTCAGCCTCAGGAGATGATGCCTCGCACTGTGCTCTACTGCTGCCTGTGTTGCTTGCGCTCTACTGCTGCCTGTGTTGCTTGCCTATGTGCTCATCTGCTTGCGAGACATCGCCGAGCCAGATGTAAAACTCGACGCACTCACCCGTGGCCAGCCATCCCTGCACCGCCACCCTCAGCGCCAGGCATCGCAGCGCCACCGGTGCCCCCGCCGCCTGCATCGGCTGCAGCACCCTCGCCGCGAGAGGCGCCGTCTGTCCGTTTACAAGCAGCGTTGACAGCAGACCCAGCAGCTGCCCACACGCCCCTGCCGCTTCCCACCCATCCTCCCGCACCCCTGCCGCTGCGCCGCCGCCGCCACCACCATCACCCTGCGCCGCCCGCACCACCGTTTCCCGGCCCCCACCCGGCCCCCCCACCGTTCTCATCCTTCCTGCATCCGCCACACTGCGGGTAGCAGGCCCCCGCAGCGACACGTGGCGCAGGCTGAAGAGCACTGCCGGCACCAAGCTCACACCCGCCGACGGCATCAGACCCAGCAGCGCCCTCCCCACCGCCGCCGCCGCCGCCACCGCGCCCGGCGCCGGAGACGCGAGCAGCGCCGCCACCACCATGTGCACAACCGGGTGCAGGAGCTGCGCGTGCGGGTGCTGCTGGTGCGCTGCCGCCCCGTGCGCGTCAGGCGCACCGATTCGTACCACACTCGTGGCTGCGCGGGCGTCCAACGCTGCCCTGCGGACTGTGCCTTGCGCGTCCGTCCAGCTCCGCCGCAGCCCATCCACCCACTCCGGGCCGCCTGGGAGCGGCAGCGCGTGCACGCCTTGGGCGCTGTTGTGGTGAGGGTGCGAGAGCGCCTCCCACCACCACCGGGGCTGCACCCATGCGGGGGACGGGGAAGTCGTGCCGCCCTGGCAGGCCTGCTGGTGCTGGAGCACGTGGCAGGCTTGCCTGATGAGGCTCAGGTCGGCGGCGGCAGCGTGGAGGTGCACGGCGGTGGGTGCTACGGGGAGGGAAAGCGTGCCGTGCTGCATGGAGGAGGGCAGGTTTGGGAGTGAGGCGGTTGCGATGACCTGGGAGGCCAAGGCTTTGATGGCAGGGCTGGAGCCGTACGCCAGCTGTATGAGCGCGGGATGGAGGGCCATGGTCGCCGCCGCCGCTGCTGCTGCTGCTGCTGGTGTGGAAGGTGGCGGGCTGGTGGTGCCGTGGGCGAGTGCGGGAGAGTCGGAGTCGGAGGCGGGGGTGAGGGCCTGATGTAGCAACAGCAGCGAAGACTCCTGCACCTGCAGGCAGCAAGGACAGGAGGCAGACGTGCGTTTCGTACGTAGTCAGCCGTGAATGATAACGTTGCCCTGGTCTCGTGCAGCAAACAGTGTTGCTGTCAGTCCATCCGCGCACCTTGCCAGCGACGGGCGCAGCCGCACACGCCAGCGCCAAGCCAGGCACGCAGCCCACCAGCTGCTCCGGCTGCAGCGCGCCTAACCTGGCCAGCGGTCCCAATGCGTCATGTGCGCACGCCAAATCAGGCTCGTGCACCACCAGCGGCCCTGCTGGCAAGCCCTGTGGGGGCGTAGGGGCCCCATGCGGGACCCTCAGTGCCGCGCAGCACAGCCCTAGCAGTCCGCCCGCCGCCCAGGAGGTAAGCCCTAGGTGCATGGCTGTGCCCTGCATGGGGGCTGAGAGGGAGGTTGTAGACCACAGCTCCAGGAGGTCGACCAGATCGCCGGCGTGTTGAGCCATGCTGAGCCTGTGTCGGCGCACCACAGAGCAGCATGACATGAGGCGTCACAGCCGATTGCCAAGCAATGGCACATGACGGCCCCATTTGCTGGGCGCCAAGAGAGCAGGGGCAGCAAGGCAGCAAGGCACCCTTACCGTTGCGATTGCTGCAGCAGGGAGCAGCTCTGCACGTGGGCGGTGATCAGCCCTGCCACCTGGGCGCCGTACTGCTCCGGCCAGTTGCATGCCAGGCGCACCAGGTGGGACAGCGTCAGGTCACGCAGGGCGGCCCACAGCAGCGGGCGCTGCACTGCGCCCTGATGGTGGTGGTGGTGGTGCGGGTGGTGGTCTGAGGTCAGGAGGGACGCAGGTGGTTCCTCCTGCAGCAGTGCATGCAAAGCCCTCAACCGTGGCACACTCGCATCACTGCCACCTGACTCTATGTGCAGTGCTGGTGTGGCCTCTGGTTGCTAAGCTGGTGCTGGAACTCCGCTGTTCGCCGCAAGAAGGTGCTGCTTGTGCTGAGGTGGCGTGCCACTGCGTGTGGCCCACGAGCCCAAACCGGCCCAAAGCTGCAGCTGCAGCTGGCTTTAATATGGTTCGCACCTGCAGCAGCAGGAAGCTGAGAAAGGGCTCCAGCGACCACCAGCAGCCGGTGCAAGCGCCGCCATCGCCACCGGACCGTGCCGCCTGCCTCAGCGACTGCACGCAGGCGCCCACCACGCCAGGCCCACAGGCGGGCTGCAGCATGACGGCGCTGCAGAGGGCGTGCGCTGCCCACCCGCCGGTTGCAGCTGGTGGAGGTGTTTGGCGCGTGCCACCGTGTGGGCGGCAGGTGAGGGTGACCAGCGCTGCACCCAGGAGGGAGGCTGTGCTGGCGTGGCTGGTGGGGAGCGCGGCCAGCAGCAGCTCCTCTGCTGTGGCACGCGTCACCAGGCCTGTGTGCAGGCGTCCAACCAGGTGGACCGCATCGTGTGAGCGGAGTCCTGTTTGCGCTGACGCAGACTGCAGCGTTGTACGCCATACGCTCACCTGATGGGAGCCATGCGTTCACCAGCCTGTCCGCTGCGAGCTGCGCCACGTCCTGCATACGGCGACGCACCGCACAGATCGCGCCGAGGCGCACACGAGCGCGCCGTGGAGGTGCAAGCACATCCCCACTGACCGTCAGCGCGTGGCTCAGGCAGTGCTTGATGGCCTGCTGCTGCTCCTGGCTCCACGGGTGTGCTGCTGCTCCCGGCCTGGGGCCAGCGAGGAAGAGGACCGCAGCAGCGGCCTGCGAAGCGCCGATGGAGCTGCCGATGGCACCATCCAGGCGCTTCACGGCCGCCTGCAAGCTAGCGCTGTCCATCAATCGTCGAGTGTGCGCGATTGTGCTCGACGCACGGCACGATCATCTGCATGCCGTTCTTGCCAGTGCCTGCCGCCTGCCACACACACAGGAGGAGCACACGCTCCCACTCACTGTGTGCGCCTCCCCAGCTGCTGAGGCAGCACCGTCCTCACATTAGGCCGCGCGTGCGCCACCCGCGCCACGCCCGCCACGCACACACAATGCTGCCACGCCAGCCCCAGCAGCAGCAGCAGCAGCAGGAGCCTCCACGCATGTCCGCGCACGCCTCGTCCCTGGCGCAAGGCTCCTCTGGCGATGGGGCTCCCACCCCAGGCGCCGCCCCCGCAGGCCTCGCTATCGTGCGACTCGAGGTCAAGGTCGGCAGCCTGCAATCGGCGCTGCAGGACTCGGAGCAGCGGCTGAGCGACGCGCTGAGGCAGCTGGCGCAGCAGCGCGACCTGGGAGCCAAGCAGGAGCAGGAGCTGCTTGCTCTTCGGACCGCCCAGCGCCGCGCCGAGGCCGCGCACGAGAGCGTGGTGACGGACCTGCTAGCCAAGGCAAGTAGCTTGCTCGGCCGACCTTGCGCGACTCCTTGCGTGAGCTGAGATCTCTCTGTCGCCGCGTGCCGCAGCTCGCCGGGAGCGCCACGGCGCACCAGGAGGCCACGCGGCAGCTCAAGGCGCTGAAGGAGGAGCAGCTAGCGCTGGCCACGGCGCGCGACCACTGCAGCACGCAGCTGAGGCAGGAGGTGTCGCGCTTGACGATCGAGGTGCAGAAGGCGGCGGCGCTGCGCACATCCTCAGAGCAGAAGTCCGCGCGCACGAGTGCGATGCTTGCGGCGGTCGAGGGTGCAGTGGAGCGCCAGGGCAAGATGGTGCGGCGACCTGCTGCTCACCGAGGCGTCCTGTGGTTCAACGCAAGGTGGGAGGCGCTTGCAGAGTCACCCTCTGCCTCGTCCGTGCGCTCCTTCCACCGCACTCGCAGGTGGACGAGTTGACGCGCCAGCAGCAAGCGCAGCAGGAGGGCTTCCTTCAGTACCAGCAGCAGCTGGAGGAGCAGCTCAGGGCCCACGAAGCGGCCGCCAGCCTGCTCCAGGCCAAGCAGCGACAGCTGGACGTGGCGCTGGAGGTGCGTGCAGCGTGCACCGCCACACCCGGCATCTCACAACACACAGCCACAGTGCAGTGTCCCTGCACCTTGGCGCCGCTCCACAGGCCAACGAGGTTCAGCGCGTCGCCCTGCGCAAGGTGGAGGCCGAGGCCAAGCGCGCCCGCTGCGACGCTCGCAGCAACCAGGCGGGCAAGGCGGCGGCTGAGCACGCTGCGGCCGAGGCGCAGGCGGCCGCCCTCCAGGCAATGCAGGTGTGGTGTGCACTCAGTTCCTTGACAGTCGGTGGAGGGTGGCCAACTCCTGGCTTGCGCTAAACAGGCTGGCGCCCGGCTGACACAAAGCCTGCAGCTGCGGAGGCGCATGTTGCACATTAAGCACACCAGTGCTTGTTCCATTCACGTGGCCGCCTGTGTGCGCAGGACAAGGCGCGGATGGTGGAGCTGTTGAGTGCGAGCGAGGCTTCCCTTGCGGACGCGCGTGTGGCTCTGGGTGACATGGAGCAGCGCCTGCAGCGTCTGGTGGCGCAGCACGAGCAGCGCGAGGAGGAGGAGCGGCAGCGCCTGCAGCTGCTGCAGGAGCAGCAGCAACAAGAGCGGCAGCAGCGGCAGCAGGAAGAGGCGATGGAGAGGCAGCGCAGGGAGCAACGGGAGCTGGAGCACAGGGAGGAGCTGCGGAGGCGGCAGCAGGAAGAGGAGGAGAAGAGGGCTACGGTTGCTGTGGCTGCGACTGTGGCTGCTGCGGCCGAGACTGCGGCTGCGGCGGCTGTGGCAGACAAGGAGATGGCCGCAGTGCAAGCCGATGCCGCGGAGCACCTGGGCCAGCAGCGGGACGTTCAGCCTCCGGAGCTCGGCCCCACGCTACATGACGAGCAGGCACGGCCACCGGGGGATGGGGATGGGCGGCAGCAGCAGCAGCAGTTAGCCCCAGAGGCTCCCGCCTCCAGCCACCGGGCCGCAGGCGCAGCAGCACCCACCATCAAGGAGGCAGGAGGAGAGGCGCAGGTGGACGGTGCGGCACGCACAGGGGACGCCCTGGCACCTTTTCCTGCCGCCGCCAACGCCACCGCTGCTGTGCCACCACCGGCACTCCACCCCGACGCAGCGCCGGCCACGCGCCACTCAGGCCATGCCAGCGACGCTGGTGCTGCTGACGCTGCCAGGCGGCCTGATCTGCTGGCAATCACGCCAGCAGCTGCTGAGGGTGGGCACAAGCTTCGTGGCGGGCGTGCCAGCGGTGGCGCGGGCGGTAAGGCTTCTCCTGGTGGCGCTGCAGCTGACCCGGAGCCACCTACAGCTGGACACAGCAACCAACACCTGGGTGTGGGGGCGGGCGCCGCGCGGGGAGGGGGTGGATCGACAGGACGCGAGGAGAACCTGCAGCAGGCCAAGCGGCCCCGCACCGACTCCTGGGCAGGCGTGTTTGCAGCGTTGGGGTCTGCGGACAGCAGCGACGGGAGCTTGAGCTCTCCCTGATGTGTGCGGGGGGCTGCCCTGACGTAGGGTTCATCGGTTGTTGGCACGCGTAGGCCGTGCCTTTGGACAAGAGCCTGAACAGCATGCAGCTAATGCAAGGAGGAGGAGCTGGACCTTGCTCAGTCCCTGGCTCGCGCAGCCGAACTGGCCCACCTGCGCCTTGCCTTGCCGCGCGAGAAGCGGCGCCGTCGTCTTGGCAGCAGCGGCCTTGCTGTCATCTGCGGCGAGATGGAGGCGGCCGCGCGGTGCACGCAGCGGCGCAGCAGCAGGAGGGCAGCTTGCGGCCCGTCGTGCCTGCGGCGATGGCAGAGTCCCTAGCGCTCAACCTGCCGTGGGACGAGCAGAGCAAGGTGCGGTGCATGCAGCAACGAGCGGTGCACCGACAGATCGTGCGCATCGTTCAAGTGCCGATGCCGGCGCTTGTCGTGATTGTGCCGATCAGCGCAAGCGGCACGCTCTGACTCCGCCAAACGCAACATGCGCGGGTGCAGGGGCATGTGGTCAAGAGCCAGGGGCTCCACCGGGCTCCGCTCTCAGGGGGCGTCAAGACGGCCACCACCAGGTGCGCGCGCAGGTAGCCCGCAGCCGCAGCAAGGCCAACACCAACACTTGCAGCATCAGCGCGACACGGTGGAGCCCATGCCGGCATGCCAATGCGTTCCGGGAGTCCTTACACGCTGGCGGCAGGTTCGACCTTCCGACACCGTCCGTGGCCGTGCGCAACCTGGTGGAGCTCGCCCGCTTTGGCAACCTGAGCACCGTCATGAGCGGCATGCACCACCGGCGGGCGGGCTACCCCTTTGGCACGCTTGTGGACTTTGCGGTGGACGGGGCTGGCCATCCCGTCTTCTGCCTCTCCCCGCTGGCACTGCACTCCAGGTGCGCTGGACGAGCGCTGCAGTGCCAAGGCGCGGGTCCAGTGCTTGCAGGGGGGTGGCCTGTGGCACCAAGGCGCTTGAGTGTCGGGCAGGCACTTGGGGATGCAGCGTGGCTCTGCTGACGGCGAGCTGTTGCAGCTCTTGAAGGGCTCATACATGTCTGCAGGTGACTGGTGGCTACTTGTGCCTGTCGCTTGAGTGCCCATATGGCGTGGCTCGTGTGGCTGCCTCTGCAGGAACGTGCTGGAGGAGCCCCGCGCCTCCTTGGTGGTGCAGATGCCTGGGTGGACGGGACTGGCCAACGCGCGCGTCACCATCTTTGGGGACATCTACCAGCTCCCAGCGGAAATGCAGGTGCGTGCGCACGACTCAGCTAGCTGACGGGGCTGCTTCACGTTGCGTAGGGAGCTTGCTGCGCAGTGCTACACACTACGCTCCCTGCGGACGGGGCTGACATGCCGTGCTCAGCACGTGAGCCACATGGAGCACGTGGAGTATGGTGCCCCACACAGCATGTGTGTGTGTGTTGCGTGCTGTGCGTGCCTGCACAGGGCGCGGCGCGCGACATCTTCTTCGCCAAGCACTCTGCCGAGCGCAAGGAGCGCTGGGTCAGCGGCAACTGGGTCTACTTCCGCATGAACCGCATCGTCGACATTTACTTCGTCGGAGGCTTTGGCACGGTGCAGTGGATCGACCCGCAAGAGTACCTGGGCTCACGGCCGGATGATGTGGTGCTGGACCACCCCACACGCACGCTGCAGGTGTGGAGCGCTGGTGGGCGGGGCACCCTCCTTGGGCATGAGTGCATGACGAGCGCGCAGGCAGAGAGCGGGGCGGTGTCTGGCGAGCCAGCCAGCTGGTCTCCTGCTCACCACGCTGCCTCTCTGGCCCTGTTCTGTGACTCCAAGGCAGAGAGGCGTTGCTGGTGCATGCATGGTGTATGGTTGCAGGAGCTGTCGGCCTTGTTTGAGGACCAGCTCAAGGTGCTCATCAAGCCCATGCTCAAGAACCCACAGGCTGAGATCGAGGAGGTGGTCTTCATCTCGATCGACGCCAGCGGCGTGGACGTGCGCATCCGCGTCGGCAGCGAGTTCAACGTGGAGCGCATCAGCTTTGGCGAGCGCGTCACCAGCGCTGTGGCGGCCAAGGACGCGCTCAGGCGCCTGCTGCAAAACGGCGTGCTCAGCGCGTGACGTGCTGTTGGGGCAGCCAACCCTAGCCTTCCCTCGCTTGATTTGATTACTCCACTTGACTCCCATTTGCATGGTCTCTCTCGCTCTCTCCTCTCGTGTCCCTCCTGCCACTCCTGCCTCTCCCATGTACATGGCGCGCATGGCACGCAAACACACTGCTCTCCAACGCGAAATGCTCTGCAAAAGAGAGCAACATGAGGTGCACAAAAGATGAGGTCGCAAAAGACTGCAGATCTCGCGGCGCACCACGTGCCGCATAAATACCAGCCCACTCTTTCACTCCACCCAGTGCCCACTCAAGCAGCCGGCAGCTCAATCACCAGGCGCGTGCCCTGCTCCTCCCTCCCCACGCCAGTCCCCGTCCCCCCGCGCTGCACCGCCACAGGCCGCTGGCAGTCCACCCGTCCGCCCTCCTGTGCCACCAGCTCTGCCGCCATGAGCCAGCTGAGCAGCCCGCTCCCAGGAGCCACGCTCGCAACATTTGCAACCTCTGCCACCACTGCCGTCGCTGCCGCACGATTCGCCACCCTCGTCCTGCCCTCCCCAGGCCGCTGCAGCAGGCCAGCGGAAGCGACTGTTGAAGCGGTCTGACGTTGCCGCTCTTGGGAGGTGGGTACGCCTGCTGCGGAGCCGTGGGTGGCAGAGGTGGCAGAGTCTGCCATGTGCCCGGTGTGCAGCACTTCGAGCCGCACCCAGCGGGGCGTGGGCGCCGATGCCGACACGCACACGGCACCGCCGCGCGGCGTGCAGTGCAGGGCCACGTCCAGCGCCAGGGCGGCCACGCGCTGCAGCGTGGCGGCGGGCAGGGACACGCGGAGAGGACGCTGGGGGCGGGCCAGCAGAGGGGGCACGACGGCAGTGTCCGAGTGTTGCGTGGCGCCTGCACCTGCTGATGTCCCGCCCGCTAGTCGCTGTCTTGCTGTGTGGCTGCTACTGGCTGCTGGCTGTGGTGTGCCGCTGCTGGGAGCAGCAGCAGGGGAGGAGGAGGAGGAGGAGGAGGAGGAGGAAGAGGAGGAGGAGGCGCGTTGTGGAGGTGGGAGAAGCTGCAGCGGTGGATGCACGACGAATCTGACGCCTGTAGCCGCAGCCATTTTGGCTGCTGTGGACAGGATGGGCGCCAGGGTGGGGAGCACGTCCGCCACATCCGCCGCAGACTGCTGCTGCTTGTCGTGCTGCTGCTGGGTGCGGGTGGCGAGGTGTGCAGCGAGGGGCGTGGGTGGTGACGGCCGCAAATTAGCGCCGTGTGATGGTGGCGTTGATAGTACAGAGGAGGACTCAACGTCGATGATCGCGCTGCTGGCAGGTGTGGCGTGGGCAGGGCGCTGCTGCTGCTGCTTGCCACCTGGGCGGAGCGGATGGCTGCCCACGTCACCGCTGCTACTGCTGCTGCCCTGGACCTTTGTGGGTTGGGGCGACGTTCGTGGGAGGGGCGCGTCTGACGTCACTGGCTCTGCTGCTGGTACTGCTGCTGCTGCTACAGTAGCCCCTGCTTGCGATGTCAACTGCGGAGCAGCCCCGGAGGTAGAGGAGGCGAGTGGGGACGCCGTCTCTGATTGCCACTGCTGCTCCCCAGCAGGCCTCTGCTCCTCCGCCGCCGCCGATGCCGCCGCCTCCGCCGCCGCCGCCTTCAAGCCTGGTTGTGAAGATGCTTGGGCGGGGAGCAGCAACTGCTGCCTATCTGCCCGCTGAGCTTGATGGCCCTGCCCCTGAGACGGGGCCGCAGTCGCACTGGAGGCGCCTTGGTCAGGCAGCGGCGGCGACGGCGGCGGCAGCGTGGATGCAGGAAGTGGAGGGCCTTGGAGTGCTAGGCGGGGCGGCGGGCCTTGCATGGACGGAATGGTTCGGGAGGAGGAGGAGGAGGAGGAGGAGGAGGAGGGCGGGAAGGGCAGCATAGGGCCCTGCGGCATGAGGCCCATGGTGTTGCTGGCGGGGTGCAGCGTGTTGGTGGGCGGGGACGGGGTGAGAGCGGCGTCGAGCTGTCGGAGCACCTCTTGTAGCCGCTTGCCCTGCACACAGGTGGCGCAGACAGCCAAAGGCTCGACAGTCAAAGGCTCAGCTACTCGCCCTCGCAAAGAAAAGAAGCCATGGACTACCGTATATTGTCCACACAGTGTGTGCGGAGGTGCGCGAAAGCTGCAGCCAGGACTGTGTGCGGTCGGTCCACCTCACCAAACGCTGTAGCTCTTGTCGAGAGCTGTCTAACGGTGTATCTACTTGCCTGTTTTGACCGATGGGAAGGGCTAGATCCGATCCCCAAAGGGGTATAAACCCAAAACACGCACCTGGCTGGCGATGCCGCGCGCCAGGTCCCTGTCCGCGCTGCCCTCGGCCATGCGCGGCAGCAGCATGGCGCTGAACGTCTGCAGCGCCGCGGCGGGCCGCGCCGCGTCGCGCGCCAGGCGGTGCGCCGCCGCCACCTGCGTGCGGCTGGAGGCGGCCCGGAGCTCCAGCGTGCACGACTTGGCTAGCAGGGGCGCCACCACACGCAAGGCGTGGATTTCTTCGTCTGCACGGGGCGAGGGGATGGGCAGGAAGGCAGGCCACGAGGTGGGTGGGTGTACGGGTAGGTCGCCTTGTGTGCTGGGCGCGTGGCATGGCGGGACGTGGGTGTGGGCATCGTGCGTGACCCGGCAGGCGGGCGCGGCACGGAGTGAGCATGGACATTGCGTGTGGCTCTGCAGGCAGGCAAGGCTTGGCGTCTTGCAAAGAGAGAGTCCCTAGGTCTGCAGGACAGCTTGTGTTGTGCGTGTTGGCGTGTGGTGCAGGACAGCTTGTGTTGTGCGTGTTGGCGTGTGGTGCCGCAGCCACCCACCCGTGTAGCCAGGGAACTCCTGCTGCACCAGCGTGGTGGAGGGCAGCCCCTCGGGCCCGGGCGTGATGAAGTGGCCGTCCGCCAGCGGCTGGCCAACCACCGTGACGGGCGCCACTGCGCGCACAGACACACACACACACACACACACACAAACGCGTTGGCAGCAGTTGAGGCAAAAGCAACGCGGAGGCGAAAGCCATTTCCGCGTGCCTCCACTGGACATCAGTCTGTGGCTCCT